>BQNB010142195.1:0-17166 GCA_026074375.1 Tanacetum coccineum | reverse complement strand
TTTGTTCACTGATATTCCATCGAATTTGACTACAAACAAGATGAAAAACGCCCCGTACTATAGAGGAAAAAGCCCTATCACGTATTATCAAATCACAAAGTAAAACACTTATAAGCAATTTTCAATCCATAATAAGCACTTAAATAAGCATGAATTAGCCTAGCAGTGTTAACTTATAACTAGCAGTTTTAACAGATAAACTAGCAGTTCTGCAATAGACAAGTAAAGTAAGAAATAGAGAGACTTACTACACCCTTGCTCAAAACAGGGTCAAACAATGAATCTAGAAGCTCTAGCTTGCATAGAACAAGTTAGTGAGAGTCCATAAGCCCATCCAGAACTGGCTTATCATCCATAACATAAGCTGTGGTATATTTGAGAGTGATATTTGTGATTTTCTTTTAACTACTTAACTTTTTAGATTGACTTGATTAAGGTAGCTTAGAAACAAGCTGTACTGATTGCTTTTTGGAACACAAAACAATATAAGTAAGAACCTTAACACTTGAAATTGTAAATTGATTTAAAACTCAAATTGCATTAAAACTTGAAAGTTTTACAAAGCTGAAAGTAAAAGCTGTAAATGACTGAAAATTAAGCTAAGTTATTCTAAGATTAACTAGTTGCCTCAAAGGCTTACAAAAAGCTCTATTTATAGCCGAAGTCTTGGACTTGCAGCTTGTGCTTCTTTGGAGAGCAAAAACGAAGTGTGCTTGTTGTGTGAGGTGAATCCAAAGCAAATCCCAGCCTTTGATTTCATTTGTGCTTCTTTGGAGTCAATCTTAGCCATTGAAGATACTTGGGAAAGGTGAGGGATTGCCAACATGGCTTTTATACAACTGGGGGGGGGGGGTAGTAGGGTGGATGAAATGATTTTGGCTAGGGAGAGAAGTGGTTTTGCAGAGGAGAAGGTATGGGGCGACATACCAGTTGTAACTGGGTTTTAGGGTGGGAAAGAAGACTTTTTGGGGGAAGTATGCAGTTTGGTCCCCTGAAGTTGTATAACTTAAATGCAATATCTACTTGGTTGGCAACTTTTACCCTTGTCTTTTTAATCTTTTGTAATACAACTTTAGGCTTGGCAGTTTTAGCCCCTCAAGTTGTATTTTCTTCATGCGGATGACTTTAGACTTCGACTTGACTTGGTCCTTTCCTTCCCGTGCTTGGATTTGTTTGTTTTTGGCTTTCTTTTTGCTCCTTTTCTTGAATATCCGTTTCCTGCACAATACAAATGCAAACATACAAATACAATGTATTTGTGGCATGTTTTTAGGCTTTTAAGTCCGCTTAATATGGAAAATGGTATGTGTAATTAAACACATACCAGATACCGTTGAAGGTGATGAGATGCTTTGGGTTTATGGTGAACGTACTCAAGGAGTCGTGAAAACCTTAATGAACACAAAGGTAGATGAACCAAAATTGAGTGATAGTTCTGTCGTACTTGATTTATTTATGTGTTTCTGAAAGATTTGTTGATGACCACCGCAGCGACAAGTTGACTTCCGTATAGACTTAGTTCATCTAGCAACGCCAGTCGCGAAGTCTCCATAACGTCTAGCACCCTCAGAAATGCAAGAATTGTTTGAACAACTTTAAGAGTTTCAAGACAAAGGTTTCATACGACCTAGTCATTTTCCGTAGGGAGCACCAGTGTCGTTTGTTAAGAAGAGAAGCATGGAGTTCATTTGAAGTTAGTGTTGAAATTACTAAGGAAGGAGAAGTTGTATGCTAAGTTTACTAAGAGTGAAGCAGAGAAGAATTGGGAAGTACCTACGACACCATCTGAGATATGATTATTCTTAAGATTGGCAGGTTACCTACCTACGTTTCATCGCAAACTTTTCTAAGATTGTTAAACTCATTACTTCCCTAACTGAGAGGAATCAGAAGTATGAGTGGGACGTAGAACGAGAAGAGGCTTTCCAGACTTTGAAGAATGATTTGTGTGACGCTTCGATAAATAGAATGTGGTGACTAATGCGTTAAGTAGGAAGGAACGAGTGAAACCTAGACGTGTTCGAGCGATGGCTATGACCATTCAGTATGGAGTAAGAGGAATGATATCGACAGCCCAAAGTGAGGCGTTCAAGCAAGAGAACGTACTCGCAGAAAGGCTACATGGTTAAGATCAACATATGGAAAGGAAAGAAGACGAGAGTTTGTATTTTATGGATTGTATTTAGGTTCCATTGGTAGGAAGTAAAATGGACGAGGCCCATGCATCAAGGTACTTGGTACATCCGGGAGCGGATGAGAAGTACTATAACCTTAGAGACATGTATTGGTGGCCATGAATAGAGAAGGATATAGCTATCTATGTTAGCAAATTTCGGACTTGTTTAAGAGGTGAAGGCTGCAATGTCAAAGACTTTTGGCCTGCTGCAACAGCCTCAGATACTTGAGTGAAAATGAGATAGAATAATCATGGATTTTATCACTAAATTTCCAAGGTCAAAGTAGTGAGTATGATGTGATTTGGGTGATGGTCGATAGACTGACCAAGTTAGCTCATTTTCTAGCTATACAAGAAGATTTCAAGATGTAAAGTTGGCAAGGATTTATATTGATGAGACAATAGCAAGGAATGGAATTCTGGTTACGATTAACTCAGATTGAGATGGATGATTTACCTCGTGGTTTTGGCAGACGTTACAGAAAGTGTTTGAGACGCGGTTGGATTTGAGTACTGCTTAACATCCTCAAGCGGATGGATAAAGTGAACGTATGAGTCAGACTTTGGAAGATATAATGAGGGCATGTGTTATCGATTTGGTAGTAGTTATCATTTGAGCATTCGGTGTGCTCCGTTTGAAGCTTTGTATGGAAGGAAATGTAGGTCGCCTGTTTTATGGGCTGAGGTTGGGGAAAGTAGTTTGATTTGACCTGAGTTGGTTCAAGAGACGACTGATAAAGTGGTGTTGATAAAAGAGAAGTTCAAAGCGGCAAGAGACCGTTAAAAGAGCTATGCTGGTAATAGGCGCAAACCATTAAAGTTTGAGGTAGGAGATCGGGTTATGCTAAAAGTGTCGCCTTGGAAAGGCATAATTCAGTTTGGCAATAAGGGTAAGTTAGCACCAAGGTATGTAGGGCCATTTGAAATTCTTGAAAGAATCGGTCCTGTAGCTTATGGGTTGAGATTACCTGAAGAATTGAGTGTGTACAGACATGTTTTTCCGTTTTGTAAAAGAACCTGTTTAGAATAGTGTCCATGGAAGTTAAGAGGGTTTTTTTTTTATTTTAAAATGTAGTAGAATGGTGGTAGTTAAGGTCATTTGGGCTCAAAGCGAGTCTTTAGGACTACAGGAAAACTGAGTAACCATACTTGTTCGTTGAGCAAGGATCATTTGGAGTTTTATTAAAGTTGGGTACGTAAGGTTTCTTGTAGACCATTAGTAATGCCCTAAGATGTGTTTGTGTGATTCATATGGTTAAAGTTATTTTTATGAATAAACTTGAAGTTGACCGATTCTTCAAAAACGTTGGTCTTGTAACAACTTATAACTTTGTTTTAAGACAGTTTTCTTGTTTTTATGAGTTGCGAGACCGGGGTTGTAAATGATTTGTTACAGCAAGTTTTTTTTATTTTTTTTGGTTTTTTTTTTTTGAAGTTTTGACAAATTTCCTCGATGACGGGCGAGGTTCAGGTAGTTGGATGTTTCTTTTCGTTTGGAGCGGTTATGCTGCTATGCGTACCCTTTAAGTGGGCAAGAAAGATTTTTTTAGTCAGTAAGATATCTTGTGAATAGTTAGTTGGAATTCCTGAAGGGTAACTTTGAGGATTAGACATAGTAGGAAGGACTTACTTAAAAGTAAGAATCCTCGATTAATTGTTTGGTAATGATAGATTTGAACCTTTTGGTTAAATCTTGGGATGAGATTTCCTAAAAGAGGGGATACTGTGACAACCATGACTTAGCAGGTTAGTCAAACCGTTAGTGTTGACTTGTGAATCTGTTGTAATATATGGTGTATGTGATTATATGTGTTTATATGTGGTTATGTGGATTATGTGGGAAATTGGTAGTCAATCTATTGAGTGTGATCATCTCAATGAGATTGGAATGGTGGTGAGATTGGTTGAATTCATTTCGTTCACTTTTGGTGACAAGGAAATGATTTTGGTGATTTAAGCGGTTTCGTGTTAATTGTGTAAGTAATTAGTACGTATACGTATTTATGTGTTAGTAAAATTAGGTATGAATAGGGCGTTGCTATAGTGGTATTAGAATAAGGAAAAAGAAAAAAAAATGGAAATTTCTATTTTTGAAAAGTTAGGTTTAATAAAAATGAAAAGTTATTTATTTTTAAAAGTCTAGTAAATTGCGTTTACGCAAAAAGGTATACTCAAATAAGCTTAGGTTTTTATAAAAACTTAAGGTAATGCAAGTAATTAAGTAATTAATAATTAAATAAAAAAAAGATAAGGGTTTCGTCCGGTTATGGGTTTAGGAAAAAAAAAACAAATTTGATTCTACATCTTGGACTCTATCCTATAAAATACTAAACTTATTATCCTAAAACACTTTTCAAATTCCCCTAGTACGTGGATCGCTGAATATTCAAGAGCAATAAGAATGGAAAATTATTTTTCAATTATGGAATTTTGGTTCAAAAAATTCAAGGTTTAAGGTATAGATCATCATCCTAGTTAATTACTAATCATTAATCCATGTAATCTAGCATGATGGATTAGGGTTTTAATCATGTAATTTTCGGCTAGGGTTTGGATTAAGGTTTTATGTTTCTGAAATTTTATGATGTATAGATCATGTTTGATCATTCGTTTGATTGTTTTCATGATTGGGTTAGTCGGTTAGGGCTTGATCTTTAGATATAGTCGTTTTAATTTACTGCAGAATTTTGGTCAGTCTTGTAGAGGTCATAACTCATTCATAAAAATTCAAATAAATAATTTACAAATATCTGGAGATAAACCTCAGAGAGTCCCTACTTTCCAGCAAAGTTGGTCTCGTGAGTTTTTATGGTCGGGAAGTAGGTCAAAAGGTCTTTGTAAAAATCAGTGTGTAAAATAGTGATGAATTTCAGTTTTGGTTTTGATTTTTCTAAAAATACTTAGACATCTAGTTAGAGCTTTAAATCAAGTGGAAGTTAGATAATATATTGTGTGTGACCCCTGAATTTTTTCTAAGTAGGTTATGAAGTTTAAGTTGGTTATCTAACGTCATACTTTTAGGGGGTCAGATTCTGGACGAATTCTGGACACTTTGGATTAATGAATTTCTAAAGGGTATTGTAAAAGGGAAAATGGTGCTTAAGGAGAGCATGAAGGTTCATAGACATATATGTAGCATGGTGAATTTTGGTTTGAATTGTGGAAGTGTTTAAGTGGTACGTTTAGGACGCGTAAGTGAGTATAAAATTCTGCTCAAAACCAGAAAATTTAAAGTGTAGCATTGAAGTGTAAATGACATATGTAAGAGTTGGAAAAGGGTTAAATCAAGTATAGAACTATGGTAGATAGCTTAGATATCCATCATAGTTGAGGTTACATCATATTGGGTTGAATGCCTAATTGATGGTAGCTTATTGTGTGCTTAATTGTTTAGATTATCCGTGAAGTGTTTGTGAAGCTTTTGTTGGATTCTTTTGGGAAGCTAAGCGTCAGGTGAGTTTCATAGTCCCATTTTTAATGTTTTACATTAGGATGGAAATGATGCAAAGATGATTTGGAAATGTTTTAATTGTTGTGATTATGTGTTTTAATTGAGTGTGGACATTATGTGACTATTATATGGCTTATTGTTGCGTGTTGATTTTGGTTGTGTCGGCTACGCCTACTTTGTAGGTAAGACTTGGGATTTATCCCTAGTGGTTATGATACTGGTTCGGCTATGCCTACTTTGTAGGTAAGACTTGGGATTTATCCCTAGTGGTTATGGTATTGTGATGGCTCCGCCTACTTATGTGGGTAAGACTTGGGCTTAGTCCCTTGTGGTTATTGGATGGTTTGATATGATGAATTTGATTGCATGTTAGCATAAGTTCATATTAGTTTCATAATTGTCCTATATTGTTTTGATAATCACAGTAATTGGTTTGAAAGGTTTATAATGTGTGTCTTAAACCTATGACTCTCACCAACTGTTGTGTTGACGTTTTTAAGCATCATTTTTAGGTGAGCTCATGAGAATATTAAGGGTTAAGTACAGTGGCTAGAATGACCACTAGGATTGCATGGAGTTCGCCCTGAGTTTTGTTTATGTTTGTTGCATGATTTGTTGAATGTTAGTTGATTTATTAGGATTCGTGAGATTTGTTCTTAGTATGGTAGACCCTTTTCATTAATACAAGATGTCGTTCTTTTGTTTTTCGGTATTGTCATGACACATTGTGTCTTTATTACTTAGTTATGCATTTAGTGTTTCTCTATTGTTGACACCATTGTGTTGTGATGATATCCATGACGTTACGCCTCGTGTTTCTGCCTTGACGGGGTGTGACAAAAGAGGACTTCATGCTCAAGTTACAACAGTTCGAACTGACAAAGGCACGGAATTTCTTAATAAAACTCTTCATGCATACTTTGCAAAAGAGGGAATAAGACACGAAACGTCAACTGGTCGAACACCTGAACAAAACGGCATTGTCAAAAGACGGAACCGTACTCTTGTTGAGGCTGCTCAAACAATGCTAAGCGCCACTAAAGTTCCTTTGTTCTTCTGGGCTAAAGCAATTGCAACATCATGTTTTACTCAAAACCGTTCACTTGTAATTCCTCGACATGAGAAAACACCTTACCATATCATCAATGCCTCGGAACCGTCATCAAGTTCTTTCACATCTTTGGTTCTCTTTGCTACATCGTTAGAGATGGTGAAAATCTTGATAAAATGAAGGAAAAGTGATACATGTAATTTTTGTTGTAATCTACCAGGTCAAAGGCTTACAAGGTATTTAACAAGAGAACAAGAATGATAGTTGAAACAATTCATGTTAACTTTGACGAATTTCCTCAAATGGTGTCAGATCATGTCAGTTCTGACCCCGGTCCACAATGTTCGACAACTGCACTTGAACAAGAAGTTTAAGTCCCGATCCCCAAAGTCAAGAAAATTTTTCTCAAGCTGCTGAGACAGAAACAACGTCAAATGAGCTGGGATTGCTATATAGTCCGATGTCAGATGAATTACACACTGTCCACCCCCAACCTCGGCCCCCCCCCCCCCCCCCCCCCCCCCCCCCCCCTCACCTCTTCCCCGCCCCCCCCACGTCACATTCTCCTGTTGTGTCAAAGTCTTCCGCTATACATGCTGCTGATAATCCTAATAAACGTCAACAACATAACACAACTCATAGTTCTACAACAATCGATGTTGCAGATCCACCTCCATTGAACATTCAATCAACACATCAAACTCCAACTCAAGTACCAACTGTCATTGCACTTGAGAACATTATTCAAGCAAATCAAATACGAAAATGCACAATTTGATGACGATGAATTTATCAACATCTTTAGTACACCGATACAAGAACGAGGGGAGATGACTCACGAAATCTTTTTCCTTTTTATATATAAATAAATATAAATAAATATAAATAAATATATATATATAACAAGGATCAAAATCCACAAAATCAATGAAACCGAAAGTAGTATAGAGTGTTTTCTGGTCGTTATGTCCCAACGAGGCTTGAATGGAAAATCGAATGACGGATTGATGATTGATGTTTGAATGACAAAGATTTAGATTTGATTTTTCTAATTTAAATGCAAAAGCAATTAAGGAAAACCTAACAACGAAATGCTATTTAAAGAAATTAGACCTAAAATGAACGGAAATGTAAAAAAAAATGCCTACCTAAAAAAAAGAGCTATAATATCAAAAACAAACCCTAAAGCGATAAAAAATCTAAAATGCTAAGCTGCTTGAGCTCAAATAACTAATGTGAAAATGGAACAGACAAGTTTGGCACTATACCTAATAAGCAAATGCAGAACCAAGATAAGCAAGGTAAATAATATAGAAACATTCCAAGACAAATCTAATAAGCTTAACAACCCTAAATATACAAATTCAGCAAGCAATTAAGCTAAATTACGCCAGAGAAACTCAGCGGTACTAACTTAGAGTTAGTACTGCTACCTTTGAGTTAGTACTGCTGGCTTACATTTAGTACTGGCGTGGCTTTAAATAAACACAAAGAAATAAGATATAAGCAAAAACAGATATTTAACTATCCTTTTCTAATAAGCACTCAGGCATAAGAATAAGCAACTAAATCGAAAAACTAGAATGACGAATACCCAAAAAAACTAAAACTGATAAACTCTAAAATTACATTGAAAAGGAGCAAATAAACTTAAATAAGCTCTACTAAAAAAGTAAACGAAAATGGGCTTAATCTACTCAAAAAAAAACTAAGCAATCCTTAAATAAGCATGAAATAAAAAACTAATAAGCAAAATGAACAACAGTACAACAGTATTAACTACAGTACTAACCTGGTAGTCTAGTACTGTTGCGCTTTGATGTTAGTACTGCTATCTTTTAAAAATCCAAAAAGAGAACTAGCAGTTACACAATGGAGTTAGTACTGCTTGTTCTAAACACCCCTTAAAGTTTTCAAAAATCATTCACTTTTTTTTATTTCAGCTGAATTAATCCTAAATAATTAAATAAACGAATATCATAATAACAAAATATATACTTAATAACTAGATTTTCAATCAATAATAAGCACTTAAATAAGCTAAATCAACCTAACAGTATTAACTCATAACTAACAGTACTAACTAAGGAATTTGCACAAGTCACTTTTAAACTGACAACTAAGCAAGATAAGCACTAAACATCATAATAAAGCATAAATGAGCAAATATAAGTAACAAATAAGCACTAATAAGCAGTTTTACAGTAAAATAAGCACTAATAAGCAGTTCTACAGTAAATAAGAAAAATAAGAAAAAGAGAAACTTACAACACCCTTGCTCAAAACAGGGTTAAACAAAGAGTCTACAAGCTCTAGCTTGTATAAAACAAGCTAGTGAGAGTCCATAAGCACATCCATATCCGGCTTATCATCCAAATTATAAGCTGTGGTAATTTTGGGAGGTTTTTCTTGATTTTTGTATTTTCTACTTAACTTTTTAGTTTACGTAATGAAGAAAGCTTATAAATAAGCTATACTAAGAGCTTTTTGAACTCACTTTAACACAATTTAACAACTTAACACTTGGAATTTAAAGATTGAAATTTAACTTAAAATCCTCAAAAACTTTATTAATGCTGAAAAAGAGTACAATGCTGAAAGAAAAGTTACAATAAGCTGGTAAATGACTTAATTAAAACTTAAATTAAACTACAATAATCTAAGATGCCTTAAAGGCTTACAAAAGGCTCTATTTATAGCCGAAGTCTTCTCTTCTTGGTCTTCTCACCTGTGCTTCTTTTGTGAGAGCTTCACTAGGTGTTTTTGTTGTGTGAGGGACTTGATAAAAGTAATCTCAGCCATTCAATCTTCTTGTGTTTCTTTTTGAGTCAATCTAGCCATCGAAATTACTTGAAAATAGTGAAGGATTGCCAACATGGCAATTATAAAGCTGAGGGGAGATAGTGGAGGAGGGGGGAAGGTTTTATCCTCTGAATTTTTCATGGTTGCAGGGTAAAAGGGGAGAAGAGAACCCGTGATTGGTTCTTGGGTTCTGTTAAGCCCCCAGCGGGAAAAATGGTTTTGTTGTAAGTTTGGACAGCTTGGCCCCCTAAAGTTATACGGTCTCCCAATTACAATTTCAGCCCTTGTCTTGTTATTCTAGTAATACAACTTGAGGTTTGGCAATTTTAGTCCCTCAAGTTGTATTTTCTTCACTTGGTTGACTTTTGACTTTGTTGGGGTTGACTTTCCTGTTGACTTTGACTGACTTTGGCTTCGATTTGACTTTGTCTTTTCCATTTCGTGCTTGGTTTGTCCATTTTTGGCTTTGTTTTACGTCCTTTTCTTGATTATCCGTTTCCTGCACAATTCAAATGCAAAACATACAAATACAATGTATTTTTGGTACGTTTTTAGTCATTTAAGCTTGTTTTTAATAGAAAAGGGTATGTGTAATTAAGCACATACCAAAATCCCCCATACTAAGGTATTGCCGTGTCCTCACGCAATGACATGAAGTAAACACTCAAGAAACCAAGAATCTTAATTTCCCTCGACTAATAACCTCGAAAAGTAGCTAAGTGTTCGTCAAGGGGAACCAAAGAATCAATAGCTTCGACAAGTCTTGTTTTCACCATTTTTTATATGTACACTAACTATCCCTAATATTTTTAGATTTTCCTTTTTCTTTTCTTGACTGCCAAATTTTGACTTACCTTTATTTTTATCAACACAGGATCATAGAATAGAAGCGTCCATAAATAATCTATGGATGTCCTGATGGTGAATTCATCACCCCCGATTTTTCACTAGTCCCAAACTAAGCGTAAAAACAAAATAACCGTTAAGTACAAGTAAAGAAGCTAACACTACTTATAACTATGACTTGTCAACTTTTTGCTCCAAATAATTATTCAATTAGAGTGATTATGCTTAATTTTAAGTAAAATTTAGATTAACAGTTTTAGAAAGTAGTATAGTTTATGTTCCCCCCTCCTCCCCCCGCACCCCCCCCCCGCCACCCACTACCTTCCCCCCCCCCCCACCCCTCCCCACCCCCCCTCTCCTCCCGTCCCCCCACCCCACCCCCTCCCCCCCAACCCCCCGCCCTCCCTTTTTTTTCCCCCCGCCCCCCCCCCCCGCCCTCGCATAACGGATATTATGAAGGAAATCTAGGGAAAAAAGACTAGATCACCCACCAACCAGCATATTCTCGATAGATCCCAGCCGAGTTCGACTTAGGTTATCAGGTTGAGACCCACAAGAGAATGTTCTCAATGTAATAGCGGGATACTCCCACCCTTTTAGTCTGAATTTCTAGATTTACCATTAAATAAACAATACTACTCAAAGCACGCAAACATCAAAAATTTAATGATCTCATTGGTGAGACTATTCCATGTAGCGACCTTTCTTCTCGGAACGTCCCAGCCTCATCAGCTAAGTGCCCAGGTTTTTGACACCCCACGGAGAATACTTAATCGAAATAATCTACCGACGGCAACCAACAACTTTTGAAGTCTTAAAGCAAGTTATTCTTAGTTCAAAATTATACTTGAGTTTAGAAAAAGAAATCTTAACCATTAAATTATCCTTATTAGTCATTTATTGCTATATACTATACTACCGTCATCATTTACATGACTACAACATCGGCCACGCCTCCGACAAGATGTAGTGACTTAGTCTGACGACGGTTTCTTATTGATTTAAAAAATTTGAAATAAAAAAACACTTACGAAATGCACTTTGGCATTTATTATCTCACTATGGGCCTTGTTTTGAAGACTGCAACATCGGTTGTGAGCCGGCAAGATGCAGTAAACCTTTATCAGCCCACAGTTTATATTATTCATTTATTTTTTCATTTTTTCATCATTTTTTTCATTTTTTTTCATTTTGCAACATATTTTCCGTAATAGAGAAAATTTCGTTTTAGAAACTCAAGTATAAGGCTGAACTAAGATGAATATTTTCGTTTCCGAAAGAGCTTCTTTTTAGAAAACGTCGGTTTAAAGTTAAAGCAAAATTAAGCATGTTTATTAGTCAGGTTAAGAGCTTCTGGGAGAAAAAGCGACAAGTTACACTTATAAGCTTTTAAGATTTCCAAATAATCCTTGTTTAGCATCCTACTTGTAAATAACACTATCATTTCTCGTTCTTCGCAAATTTAAAATCCCTAATAAAAGGATCCGCGAATGCTTAGCCTAATAAACTTTCGTTTATTAAATGGTTAAGGAACAAAGCTAGGGCTCAACACGCCCGATCGAGTCAAAATTTATTCTCATTCTACCCATTGGGAAAGTCAAAACTGTGACAAAACACTTATTTTATTTTTGAAAAATTTTAAATTTTTTCATTTTTTTTTGGTATTTTTGCAAAAATTTTGGTGGTAAAAATGGGATTACGTGACAACAACGGCTACAGGCAAAAATCAAATCGAAGATTCCCCCATACTAGAACTAAACATCGTCCTCGATGTTTTAAAGGGGTACCTATGTAAATCTAAAGCCGTTTATTAGGTGTGCCAAAAGATAAAATGTTAGTCGATAAGATTAGGATATCGGATTCCTAAAATGAAGCTGACGATGTGAAACTCTTGTGGATGAAGGGCAGAACTGCAAGCACGAGAGTCTTCACAATCCGGGAAATCCTAGACATACAACACAAATGTTGAAGGAGAGGATAGGCACGCGTCCTGAACTATTATTATAGAGTCATTTCATGAAGTGTGGGTCCTAAACTACTTTGTTCAGAAGCCATCGCAGTCAGCTCATCAAAATCTACATGTATTATCTCAATGATTCGTCTGGTACGTCGGTTGTAAATTCGAAATGCTTTCTTTGTAAGTGCATAGCCAATGAAAATTCCAATATCAGCTTTTGGTTGTAACTTGCCCAAGTTCTCGCTATCGTTTATCGAATAACAAAGTGCACCAAATACATAAAGAATGATAAGTCGGAAGTTTGTCATGCAAATCTCAATATGGTGTTTTGTCGTGCGTGAAGGCGTATGACGAATGATTTTGGTATAACTGCGGTAAGCAACTGCTTCTGCCCATAACGAATAACAGAGCTTTCATTAATCAACATTGAGCGGACGAACTGTCAATTAGCGTACAATTACGTCTTTCAACGACACCATTTTGCTGTGGAAAGCGAGCAATAGATGTTTCATGAGAGATGCCAACCTTCTCATAATATTCACGCAAAGTTTGATTAACAAATTCAGTTCCATTATCTGTTCTAATTCTTCGGACAGGCACTTTAAGCCGCACTTGGATCATCTTAAGAAACTTATTAGGAAAAAATGGAGCATCATCTTTGACCTTAACACTTAACCCATGTAAATCGAGAGTAATTCTATTGACAATGACAGGATGTACTTCTTTCCATTACCCCCCCACACTTGAAATACGCATTGGTCCACACAAGATCCATGTGCAAAAGATAGAGTTTTTCTTGGTTGGTGTCTTTAGATTTAGGTTTGTGGGGTTTCTTCTTGCTTTTGCCCAATGCACATGCAGAACACAGATGGTTCTTTTCAAACTTTAGCTTAAGAAGACCTCAATCAAGACCATGTCTAGCTAAATGGTTGATTGCACCAAAGTTTAGATGAGACAGACGTCGGTGCCATAGCCCGGACTTAGTCATGACTTAGTCTTTGAGGCCTTTGATAACAGACATATAGGAGAGGACGTCATCATATCTCCAAGAGACAGAGTATACCGATTGTTGCCTTGGGATCCAGTCAATAGATCAACACCTTCTACATTACGAATGAAGCAGGTATTTTAACGAAAAGCAACTTCAAGGTTTGAATCACAGAATTGCCCAACGAAGAATAAGTTGTGTCCAAGTCCTTCTACCTAGTAAACCCTTGATATCGTAACATTCCCAATCCAAAGCATCACCATATCACAATATCTTTGCCACGTGATCATTTCCGAATTTGACAGTACCCAAAAATTTATTGACAAAATTGGTGAGCTGAGAGAGATCTCCGGTCATACGCTTGGGGGAGCACCAGAGGTCCTAAATACCAAAGAACAATTTGGACGACCTGCATTCATCGAGAGAGGAAGATGGAACATCGAAAACTATGGATCCTCAAGATTGAATGGGTTCCTTTTTGTTAGCAGATACAGATTTAAGAACTTTAGATTTGCTAACAAGAACATTAGTTTTAGATTTCTTAGGTTTCCTTGAGTAAACCAATGTTACGAACAGGCTTAGTGGTTCATTTTCGAGAGCAGTTAGTTTCCTAAGGGTACTTTTAGTAGCTGTGTAACCTAGTTAAGGGCACACATTTTCTACTATATGAAGGTTCGACCAGTAGGACTCATCCAGAATGTACCAATATTTATAAATACCTTTCCTGTTGGTTTCCAAACTTTTCTCTTTGAACTTTTTTTAACAGATTTAGATTTTACACGAGCATTCACATTATTGATAAAAATCAAAAACACACATATCATGATTATCAGAAAGCATGCAACCATTACACTTAACACATTTAATTTTAGAATTCGTATTAAGCTTGGAATGCTGCACATAAGCAGTTCCTTTAGGTGCAACAACACAGTCTTTATTTTTCAAACTAGATTTAACTTTCCTAGGGTAGGCTTCTACTTTATTCTTCTGAGTACTACTTGGTGTTTGCTGAATTTTATCTTTCTTTGTATTGCCTGAAGGCCGTGATCCGCTAGCTCTAGTAGACAGTTTTACTCATGTAGAAGACAACATAGGTTTGTTAGAAACTAGGTTTGATGTAGAGGCTGTTTTTGTGATTATGTTTCCTGAGGATGTGACGGGCTCAGTGAATCTAACTTTTTGTCCTTGTTCTTTGGGGTCACAACCACTAATTTTCCATCAGTATTGTTGATACTAGGGCAGGTTTTACTGATGTTTGTAAGCAACTCCTAAATTAATTTAGAATACCTACAGGCAGATTCTAAGGAATGATCTAGTGGGTATTTTGATTTAACTTGTTCAACTAGGTCCCTAAGAACGGTAGCTTCTTCTTGGGTATGCTTAATATAGGCAGAGTGAGCTATCTTTTTATTCAAAAATTTAGGGGTTATTGGTTCCACATCAATCTTAAGCATCTCTAGATCAATAGTGTGTTTCGTAACAACATTATCAACTAAAGCTTTTCCTTTAAGTTGGTCCTTAAATCATCCTTTGAGAGTTTGTATTTCCAAAACTTTTCCTAACAGACTAGCTTTTAAATTTTGAGATTTTCTACAGACTTTTAATGATCTTGAGTAATTAAATCATCGCATTGTTTCTTTTAAATCGAATACGCGATGGTTTAAGTCGAGTCATAAAGATTGCTTATAGGCCTGTTTTAAATGCTCGTTTCTCATGCAATAAAGCTTTGACACCCGATGAGCAATTCAATATGATTGTTTCAATCTCCCTCTAAGTCCCTTTTAATCTTATCGCCTCATTCATTTTTCCACTTAAGATTTAATTCTCTCTTTACTTCTTTATGACCGTGTCTTTCTCTTGGGACTAAGCTTTCAATTCATTTAATTCAAACAATTGATCAAAACTTGGAGCACTTTGATTTGAAAAAGAATTGTCCCTTTAAAAAATTTCCTGATTAAGTTGAGTATCAACTTCTAAAGAGATGCAATGTTTTTCAAGAGTGGTAAAACTTTTGAACAGTTTATCATAAATCTCTTTTTCAATGAAATCCTTTTTGTTGAGAAACTCAGTCTCAAGTTTTAGACACTTTTCACATTCATGCACATTCACAAAAGCATTATCCACAAAAGAATTCATAATTATGTTCACAATATCTTTGTTAATGACTTGTTCTAAGAGTCGTTCGTTTTCATGCAAAACTTTATTCGTTTTAACTTCAAACATTTTTTACTCTAAACGATATTGTTCCACAGCCTGTTCCATTTGATGAAAGACATTTTGGACTTCAGAAAGTTCATCAATCAAATATTGATCGAATGTATTAAATAAGTCCTTCAGAGCTTTTACAAATGGAATTATTTCATCCCTAAAACAAGCCTTTGTATGTTCGAACCCCCATGAGCCCTTAGTGATAGTTGTGGTCATGGTTTTTTCTTTGACAACCACATCAAAACCAACAAGATGGTGTTTAAGTTTCTTCAAACTCGTATTAACCATGCTGATTTTAGGAAGTTCTTTTGGAACCTCAACTGTTGGTGGGTCTACTAAAAAGAGTGGGTTCTAGAGAATTCATAGAATTCTAAGACCAAAAGGCTTGTTCAACAGATAATTCAGTTTGTGGAACAAATCATGTTTCAAAATCTTGAGAAAGTTGGTTAAGAATAGAAAAATTGACTAGTGTAGTAATAACTTTCTTTTCTAACATGATTGGATCTTGTTGTTTTAAAATCATTTTTGAATGACTCTCTTCAGCAAGCATAAGGGTCTCTTTTGAGTCAGGAATCACAATAGCACTAGTATTCTCAATGATATTACCATCATAAAGCTTAGGTTCCAACTGCTAAGCTTTCTTCAGATAGAAAGGATTTTGAAACCTTAGAGCTTGTTTAGTGGTATGATCATAGAAAAAACTGAGGTTTCGTCAACATATGAGCAATTTGTGCAGATTGATCTCTTTTAAAAACAATATTATCCAGCTGCTTAATCCTCTTTTCTAAAGCAATCTCTTTATTAATATTTCTAGATTCTTCTTTCTTAAAATCATTTTTGAGAAGAGTAACTGTTTGCATTAAAGATTCCTTTTCTTTTAACTGTTCTGAAAGAGTTTGTTTAAGACGATCAATCTCTACAGACTGTTCACATGAATCTGAAATATTATATTTACTCTTTAAATCAACATTTTGTCCTTCTTTCAAAACTTTAACTTGTTCCTTATATCTTTCAAGCTTAGCAGTTAAAGTATCATTGACACTTTTATTGTCTAGATTTATCTTGGTACAATTAACTACTTGGGTTTTCAGTTGTTCAATCACAGATAATATCAGTGCATCTTGTTGTGCAGATGAGCTAGAATTCTAAACAGCTGCCTGTTGTGATTCAATCACATACTGAGAATAAGGAATGATATTGCTATCACTGGTTATTTCAGTCTTTGAATAGTTCACAACATTCAACTGTTCAGAAGACGGAATCGCCTGCACAACTAGATTTATCATATTGTTATCCACATTATCAGGATTGTGTACCTCAGCGAGAGCATCTGAACCATAATGAGATAAATTCGCCATGAGAGCAACTTTGGCAGTGTTGATTTCATCACAACCAGAGTCATATGCATCCAAATCATCGGCTTGATAAGCAGCATTGTGAGTAATGACAGTCTGTGTGCTTTGACCTTTAGGAATATCTGGAACTGCAGATCTACCAAAAAAGCTAGTTCCTCCTCATTTAGAATTTAACCATGTGCTTGAGCTTGTACCAGCAACACTTTCTCCTTATATCACGAATCATCCCTTTTTCTCTTTGGTTTGGTGCACTGTCTAGACATGTGGCATTCCCCTTTGCAATTGTAGCAAATAACCATCCTCTATTTTCCTGAATTGCTTCCACTTGCTTC
>BQNB010142193.1:0-17167 GCA_026074375.1 Tanacetum coccineum | reverse complement strand
CCCACTTTTATATAATTATTGCAATAATTGTTACTTAATTGCTTAAAGTTGTTAACTGTAGTAATTACAGAGTGTTTTGTGAAGACAAGCTAAAAGGCGCACGTTTTAGAGCTTAAATGATGATATTTCAAGATTGATCATTTCTGACTCAATATGCCATATCCAGCAAAGAAGATACGACGTATCAGCACACCTGTACTTAACAAGAAAACGCGTATGATCAATTCCTAATACGGTGTATCCTGCTAACTACATACGCCGTATCCAATTGGTCAAACAATCAAAGATCCTGCATTAAATGTAATTGAGGAAAGATATTACTGATTGCTCCAAGGAATTTACCCCTATACACTGTATTGACCTCACTTAATACGGCGTATCCACTAATTTTCAGAGACTATAAATAGAAGACTCAAAAACGAGTTTTCAGTGTGCAAAATCATATTCTCTATACCATAAAAATAAAAGTCGATTTTCTAAAGTGAAGAAGAGTAGCCAAGTTTAAGCATAGATCACGATTCCATAGAAGACACCGTGTAATTCCTATACTCTTGTAATCATTTAATTTTTGGGTATCGTTCGGTAAAACGTTTAGTTTACCTTGGTTAATTGATCATACTTGTGTAATTACAATGGTTATGGGTTAATACCCTCGAGTATTAGCCATGTTAATGAAGATTTAATGTTTGGTTTGTTTAATCTCGATTACTTAATTTATCATTGATTGTTTAATTATGTTTATCACCCAATACTTGTCTATGTGCTTGAATATGCGACCTATCATTCAACTGGATCTAGTGATACTGACCAAGTAATCTAGATACTGGGATAGCTCTCCATATCGTGTTTCGTATGTATGGACCAATAGGATCATAAATAATGTTCTGTCTTTGTCTTGAATTACGAGCTTAGTTGGACCGGTAGGTGACCGTTTATGTTTCAACAATCATGCTCTTAATTTACTGATAAAGATTGAAATAGTGGACTACCAGTATATAAAACACCATCAAACAATAAGTGGGTAAAGTCCCATTGGGCTAGGGTTTTAACAGGATTACCACTACTTTAATTCTCTAAGATAGATTATAATTAAACTAAAGGATGCTTTATGCGGATGCGTTTAATTGTGACAGAATTAATCGTGTTTAGGTCTTAGGATGATGTCCCGCCTAAGTCTCAAGGAAGACATGCCACTTCGAGATAAGTAAATCATTGCACTAAAACAAACAAACCAGTATTGAACCGGATTTAAAATGGCTAATACAGTTCTCTATCATTTGGATTGTACCGCTTTTCCATCTTCTAATTTTCTTCATAAATAATGTTCTGTCTTTGTCTAATTGTTTTTTAATAGTATTCTGTTCTGACTGATCACCTGATACACCATATCCATCAGTTGGATACGACGTATCAAACCTTCTGATCAGGACAACGTATTAAGTTTCACAGTCTAAACGGCGTATCTGTTTTCCAAACAATACGGCATATTCCGTGAACTCTATATGGCGTACTGGCATTCAACAGACCTATACGGCGTATTCAAACTAATTGAATACGGCGTATTTGTCATCTGATACAGTAACAGTAGTAAAAATCTATTTGTTTCGAATCTACATTTGATTTCTCTCATCAGGACATATCCTACTGATATTGACATTTATTTCAGGTAGTGCATGACAAGAAGTTATACAAGGGAACTGCTCTCGCCTTTTGAAAACCCGAAACAAAAATTTTGTTCAAAGAGGAGGCTTTTCGATAAACCAACTCTAGTAGAGTCGAGTTCACCAGAGTTCGATCATAATTTTGACATCCTAGAACAATCAGAGGAAGAAGTAAGAGAAACAATGACGGAAACAATGGAACAATATATGAGCAAAACCCAAGAAAATTACGGGTCGGGCGTTACTAGGCCCACGATCAACCAAGACACCCCCTTTGAATTGAAGGGGCAATTTCTCAAGGAACTTCGTGATAATACTTTTAGTGGCTCGAAACACGAAGATGAAAACGAGCACATCAAAAAGGTTCTAGAGATTGTTAACTTATTTCACATCCCAAAAGTAACTCAAGATCAAATTATGCTTCGAACCATTCCTGTATCCCTCACTAGAGCTGCAAGTAGATGGCTAAGGAATAAGCCATCAGGATGAATTACAACCTGGGAGGTTCTCAAAACTAAATTTTTGAACAAATACTGTCCACATGCCCGTACCGCAAAGAAAATGGAGGAAATCAACAACTTCCAGCAGGAACCCGACGAAAGCTTTTTTTGTGCATGGGAAAGATTTAAAGAGTTGTTGATGAAGTGTCCTTAACATTATTTGACCAATATGCAGTAAGTCATCTTGTTTTACAATGGGCTTGATGTTACAACTCGACAAATCTTAGACTCAAAGGGTGTCATACCTTCCAAAAACTGCTGCTGATGCTAAAATAGCCATCCAAGAAATGGCTGAGTACTCACAGAAATGGCACAATGGAACATCATCAAGGACCAGAAGTAATGAAACTTCTAACGGGCTTGCTTCTATCCAAGCCTAAATCAACAATCTCGGACGAGAAATCAAGAAATTAAATAAGATAGTGTACGCTGCTCAGGTTGGTTGCGAACTGTAACACCCCCAAATTGGGTTGCAGCGGAATAAAGGTTCGGGGCTTGTTACTTCATAGATCAATAACACAAGATATACATAGAACGACCAAAAAATTCGTTTAAAACCGATACATTGGATTTAACAAAGTATTTGTTACATAAGCCCGAAGCTTCACTTATTCACTTGTTCAAATTACAAAGATTTCTAGCCCATAACAGATATACAAAATGTAATGCGACAAAATCTTTAATGCATGATATCCAAATCAAAACCACCAATGTATCCCTTGCACCTCGTGCTTATTGGCCTCCTGAAAAACATTGCTTTAAAACGTCAACAATAATGTTGGTGAATTCATAGGTTTGATAAATCGTATATTGTAGGACCACAAGATTTCCCAAGTATATGATAATGCAACAGATGCAGACATCATATAAATGTAATTACGTTGCCCTAAGCTCATAACACTGAAGCTCGACATAAATTCTATAAATTTTTATATAATATTAAAAATTTTTTTGTATAATTTAATATTTAATATTTTATTTTTTTACTTTAATGTGTTTTTTTAAGTTTTTTTATTATATTGTGATTTTTAATTTTTTTAATGATTTTTGTTAATTATTTTTTTTGTATTATTTTTTTTTAGATTTTATACTTTTATTTTTTTTGATTTGATTTTTTTACTTATTAGTTTTATTTTTGATTTTTTTGTTCTTTTACCTTCATAATTATATTATATTAAATGTTATTATTTTATTTTTTTTAATTAGTATAATACATTATTAAATTTTAAATTATTTATTTATATTGTTAAGTTACAATAAATTTTAAAATGAATTTTTAGAGCCTTTAATATACATAAAAATATAATATACACCACAATAAATAAAACATCATTTGAAATACTACTTATATATATATAATATTATTATAAAATATATACACTAATAAAAAAAAATAAAAAACCCTATTATGAAACCCACAAAACGATAAAATAAACACAAGCAAAACACGAACACCCCACACCCCTAACAAATAACAACCCACCGCAAAAGCGAAGCGAAAACAACAGAACCCAACCCAAAACAAAAAATAACAACAACCACAAATCACAAGACACAAACAAGAAATTAACCCCCCCCCCCCCCCCACACCAACTCCGCATGATAGCCACAGATAAGCATTCACCACCCCTTGGGATCTCATGAAGTCCAACCCACACCTCTAACTCCCCCCACAGCCAACAACCCCCATCAAGAAGCCGTATAACACAAAGTATTACAGGAGCTCAAAAGCACTAGGTGCCGGCTACCCTAATGTTGGTTTTATGCAATTGGATAAACATGCAATCACGAATTATATCGCATTCCATATTTGTATATCTGTTTAAGGGCTAGAAATCTTTGTATTATGAATAAGTGAACAAGTGAAGCTATGGGCATCAGGCTCCCAATACAATGTTACAATCAATGGATCGATTAAACACTTATGGTCGTTCTATATATATCTTATGTTATTGATCATTGAAGTAACACGCCCCGGACCCTTATTCCGATGCGACCCAATTTGGGGGTGTTACAGATTGGTATCAAGAGCTAAGGTTATAGAGAACCAGGTCAAATATTTTTGCTAGACTATAACCATTTTCAAACATTGCATTCATACAAAGGGATTTTCACAGGACATACATACATACATACACTAGTTGTTGCATTAGTTGATTAGACTAGATGCATTCATGATTGATATACATGTTATGATAGCAAATGTAAATAATATAAGGTTCCTATTTAATAAATACTAATATAAGCTATTTTGATTTTCATATACAGTCCGAGACAGATTCAGATGAAACTACGGTTACATACATATGAGGAGTCCAGTCCTGTTCGAGGGCTTATAACATGGATAACCAGGAGTTGTTGGACCCTGAGCCATGAGGGACTGGGCCCCTAATCTAGATGAACCCATATAGCAGTCGCCTTACAGGCCCCGCCATCACCAGACTACATACCTGGCCCCGAGGAGCCACAGTCACCACCCCTACCAGACTTTGTCCCAGAGCCGGTATATCCCGAGTATATGCCGCAGGAGGACGAGGTGTTTCCGGCTGAGGAGCAGCCACTGCCTGCTGCTGCCTCACCCACTGCTCAGTCACCAGATTATGTTTCGGAGTCCGATCCTGAGGAGGATCCGGAGGAGGATGACGACGAGGACCCTGAGGAGGATCCTGTCGATTATCCTGCCGACGGAGGAGATGACGGCGATGATGAGGATGAGCCATCTGATGATGATGAGGATGAGGAGGTTGATATTGAGGCTGATGATGAGGAGGAGGAGGAGCACCCAGCTCCTGCTGACTCTACAGCTGTTGCTTTACCAGCTGCCGATCAGGCCCCATCTGCGGAGGAGACAGAGCCGTTCGAGACTGACGAGTCTGCGGCCACACCACCACCACACCCTGCATATCGCGTTACAGCTAGGATTTCTATTCCAGCTCTAGTACCTACACCAGTTTGGTCTGATGCAGAGGTTGCCAGACTTCTCGCTATATCTACACTATCATAACAACTTTCCCCATGGTCATCACACTTCCCCGAGATACATTCTCCACCACTTACCCTCGATACTAATCACGCACTACCAGTTATCACCACCACTACCCAAGAGTCCCTCACCACGACTACCAGTATCATCACCAGCACCTGTGTTTATCCCATCACCACCTGCTAGTCCCTATTCGTCTCATTAGGCTAATCTAGATTTATGATCGCCTGAAGCCGAGGCCACATATACTTCCTATTCACTACCATTACCACCACCCATCATACTCTCCCATATCAGACCAGATGCACCATCATCAGGGACACAACCTTTGCATTTACTCTCTACTGACCGTAGACAGGACAGACCCGAGGTTACCTTACCACCTTGAAAGAGGTTAGGTATCGCTCTTGGTCCTAGATACGAGGTCATAGAAGAGCATCGCTGCTGCGTTGCAACCGGTGGAGGTAATAGGGGCAACTATAGTTTTGTTGCCACCATGGATAGAGAGATGAGGCATGATCTAGAGAGAGATGTTGGATATGGGATCACCGACTCTTGGGATGAGATAGTTGAGGCCATGCAGGGGACACCAGTAGTTACCGATGTGGCAGAGTTTAGCCAGAGGATGACAGAGTTTGAGACTAGGGTTAGGCGGGACACATACGAGGTTTATACGAGGTTGGATGATGAGCAGACTGGCGACAGCTATTCTGGTCGCTCACATGTTGTTAGAGGAGTAGCGTGCACATGCACATACTGCTAGACTTATGGAGACTGAGGCTAGGATGTCTAGAAAGGCTTGGGGACGATCTATGGATGCGAATGATCTTGCACGTGTAGAGGTTATGTCGCTACGTACAACAGTGTTAGCTCAGCAGTCAGAGATTAGAGAGTTTATAGTCATCGACCGCAGAACAGGACGGTGATTACAAAGATGCCTGGCACGTACACAGAGGCCAAGAACAGCTCACTAAGGCACTAAAGCTAGTGAAGAGACTACAGACTCAGATGGCAGAGTTACAAAGACAGCAGGGACCCGCTAAGGGTCCTGCACAGCCAGAGCTACCGGAGGAGGCTGGTAGCAGTTCCTAGATTGTTATGGCTAGTTATTTTTGTACAGCCTACTAAGTATTACGGTACTCTCTGCATAGTATGGCTTTTAGGTTGTATATATTCTTTTATCGTAACCGAACGTAGTGATCATTTTGTATCTGAACCATCATGTATGTTTTTCCCATTATAAGGAATGGTGAATAATGTCATGTCTATAATCGAATTTATTATGAATGAATGTTTGATTTGCTACTTCCATAGGTTGGATTTTAATTCAGTTGTGCATTTCACTGTGTGATGTGATCCTCATTTTACTTATTAGTATAATGTCGTGTTAATGGTTATGATTTATGAACACTAACGGGTATATATTTTCTTGTATTTGAAGAAATGGCACCAAAAAGAAAACCACGAGGTTAAACCTAGAAACAACACCGGCCGCAACAGCCACCACCACTACCACTATCACTAATGCCCAACTTCAAGAAATAATTGATCAAGCGTAACTACTGCATGGCAGCACGTGATGCAAAGCGAATGCTTCGACAGCCACGATTCAAGAACAGGCTTAGGAGAAAGGAGCTGAATTGACTCATGGATTGAGAAAAAGAAAACTGTGTTTCGCATAAGCAATTGTTATGTGCAAACCAAATCAAGTTCTCTACTTGTATTCCTCTCAGGGAAATAGCTCTAACACTTGGTGGAACACCCAACGTTAGGACTGTTGGTAATGACATTACTATGCAAGAACATGACTGAACTGAAGAAGAAAATGACTGACAAGTACTGCCCAAGGACCGATATTAAGAAACTCGAAGTCGAACTGTAGGAATTGAAAGTGAAAGGTACCGATGTGATAGGGTACAACCAACGTTTTCAGGAACTTGCACTGCTGTGTGGTAGAATGTTTTCTGAAGAATCTGACAAGATTGAGAAATATGTCGGTGGCTTACCCGACATGATCCACGGAAGTGTAGTAGCATCCAAGCCTAAGACAATGCAAGAGGCAACTGAAATGGCAATCGAAGTGATGGATAAGAGAATCCCCACTTTTGTTGACCGTCAGACAGAGAATAAGAGAAAGCAAGATAATAACCAACAACCACAACAACAACACCAAAACAAGAGGCAAAACACTGGCAGGGCTTATGCTGCAGGGACTATTGAGAAAAAACAATATGGGGGATCTAAACCCCAATGCTCAAAATGCAATTATCACCACGATGGTCCATGTGCTCCTAAATGCCACAAATGCAACAAAGTTGGCCATTTTGCTCATGACTGTAGAAAGGTAAGGCAAATGCGAACAATGCTAACAAACCGAAGGGCCCCTGGGTCGGGTCATTAGCCTACTTGCTAGGGTTGGAGTTCAGGACATTTTTTAAGAAAAGGAATTATAAAGTTGAAAAACAACAACAACCGCTGTGTAACTAAGTTAGAGGTAGCGGTAGGGCATGCAGGGACAAACCTAAACTCTAACTTCGTGACGGGTGTGTTCCTTCTAAACAACCGCTATGCTTCTGTCTTATTTGATACTGGTGCTGATAGAAGTTTTGTATCTACTGCATTTAGCTCCCAAATTGATATCTCAAACCAACTGCATTAATTCACTATATGAACGTTAACTAGCCGACGGAGAATAATTGGGTTGAACCCAATCCTTAGGGGTTGTACATTAAATATCCTGAACCACCCATTCAACATAGACTTAATGCCCGTAGAACTTGGTAGTTTCGACGCTATAATTGGTATGGATTGGTTGGTAAAGTACCAAGCAATCATTGTGTGTGCCGAGAAGATCGTTCGTATCCCCTGGGGAAATGAAACATTAATTGTTCATGGTGACGAAAGCAACCAGGGACACGAGGGCTCCAGTCTGCAACATTAACCTTGTATCACACCAAACACAAGAATACATCTAAAAGGATGTCCATATTTGGTTGGCAAACGTTAATACAAAGGAGACGGAAGACAAGTCGGAGAAGAAGCGACTTGAGGACGTACCAATCGTCTGGGATTTTCCTGATGTATTCCCTGAGGACTTGCCGGGTCTTCCTCCGACTCGACAAGTGGAATTTCAAATCGATTTGATACCTGGTGCTGCACCCGTAGCTCGGGCGCCTTATCGATTGGCACCTTCTGAAATGAAAGAGTTGTCAGAGCAACTAAAAGAACTATCTGACAAAGGCTTTATAAGACCTAGTTCCTCACCCTGGGGAGCTCCGGTCTTGTTTGTCAAGAAGAAGGACGGATCGTTTTGAATGTGCATTGATTACCGGGAATTGAATAAACTGACGGTGAAGAACCGTTATCCGCTCCATAAAATTGATGATGTTGTTTGATCAGCCTTCAAGGTTGAGTGTCTACTCAAGATCAACCTAAGGTCAGGTTATCACCAACTAAGGGTTCGAGAAGAAGACATTCCGAAGACCGCTTTCAGAACCCGTTACGGCCATTATGAATTTCAAGTTATGCCATTTGGTTTGACAAACGCACCTGCCGTGTTCATGGACCTTATGAATCGGGTGTGCAAACCATATCTGGATAAATTCATAATTGTCTTTATTGACGATATTCTGATATATTCAAAGAACAAGCAAGAACACGAAGAGCACCTTAAGTTAATCTTAGAGTTGCTTAAGAAAGAGGAGTTGTATGCCAAATTTTCCAAGTGTGAATTTTGGATTCCTAAAGTACAGTTCCTCGGTCACGTGATTGACAGCCAGGGTATTCACGTGGACCCTGCCAAGATCGAATCCATTAAAGATTGGGCATCTCCTAAGTCACCAACGGAGATTCGTCAATTTTTAGGTCTTGCTGGGTATTATCGAAGATTCATCGAAGGATTTTCGAAGATTGCCAAACCAATGACCAAGCTCACTCAGAAGAAGGTCAAGTTTGAGTGGGGTGACAAACAAGAAACAGCGTTCCAACTGTTGAAGCAGAAGTTGTGTAGTGCACCAATTCTGGCTTTACCTGAAGGAAGCGAAGATTTTATCGTATACTGCGATGCTTCGATCAAAGGTTTGGGCGCTGTGTTGATGCAAAGAGAGAAGGTGATTGCTTATGCATCACGCCAGCTGAAAATTCATGAGAAGAACTATACGACTCATGATTTGGAACTTGGAGCGGTAGTGTTTTCTCTGAAACTCTGGAGACACTATTTGTACGGAACCAAGTGTACGGTGTTCACGGATCACAAGAGTCTACAACACATTCTTAATCAAAAGGAGCTGAATATGAGGCAGCGTCATTGGTTAGAATTGCTTAGTGATTACGATTGCGAGATTCGTTATCACCAGAAAACAAATGTTGTCGCTGACGCCTTGAGCAGGAAGGAACAAGAGCCACCATTAAGGGTTCGAGCCTTAGTCATAACTATAGGTTTGAATCTTCCCAAACAAATTTTGGATGCTCAAACTAAAGCGCAGAAACAAGAGAACATCAAGAACGAAGATGTTGGAGTATGTTTACAGAAAATCTAAGGATCCGGAAAGCTTATGATGAAAGTTGGAACCCCGCGCGTATGAAATCTATTCCTAAACGGCAGGAGTTGGATGCCATGCTATAGTGATTTGAGACCGTGATCATGCACTGAGTCTACAAGTCAAAGTATATTTATCCATCCAGTTTTCTGAAAAGATGTTCCAAGACATGAAAAAGCTATATTATTTTTGGGGGGGGGGTGGCCCAATATGAGGCAAACTTCGCCACCTAGTGTAGCAAAATGTTTGACTTATGCAAGGTCAAGGCAAAACATCAAAGGACATCAGGATTGTTGTATAACCCGATATACCCTCCATGAAGTGGACAACATCACTAGGGAGTATGTCATGAAGCTTCTAATTCTCACCAAGGTATGACACCATTTGGGTAATTTTTGAACCGACTCACTAAGTCCGCAATCTTTGTACCGATGAGAGAGACTGATCCGATGGATGAAACTTCAAGATGTACCTAAAGGAGGTGGTCACGAGGCATGGAATACCTCTCTCGATTATTTGTGATCGTGACCCTAGGTTCGCATCAAATTTCTGGAGGTCACTTCAGAATGCTTTGGGTACTAGTCTGGATATGAGTACTGCGTACCATCCACAAACAGACGGGCAAAGCGAGAGGACTATTCAAACTCTCAAGGATATGTTGCGTGCTTGTGCAATCGACTTTGGAAAGGGTTGGGTTAACCATTTGCCATTAGTTGAGTTCTCATATAACAATAGCTATCACGCTAGCATCAAGGCCGCACCATTTGAAGCACTTTACGGTCGAAAGTGTCATTCACCCGTTTGTTGGGCTAGGTTGAGAAGTCAACTCGCTGGGTCCAGAAAATAGTCAAGAAAAAAAAAACTGAGAATCTCGATCAAAACAAGGTAGAGAATGCAAGCTGCTCGCGATCGACAAAAGAGTTATGCGGATCTAAAGCGTAAACCGATGGAATTCCAAGTCGGGGATAAAGTTATGCTTAAAGTTTCGCCTTGGAAAGGGGTCGTACGTTTTGGCAAACGGGGGAAGTTAAACCCTAGGTATGTTGGACCTTTCAAGGTGTCTTAAGAAAAGGAGGAGAGGAGTCGCTTACACATTGAGATTCCAGAAGAGCTGAGCAAGGTTCACAATACATTTCATGTATCTAACTTGAAAAAGTGCTATGCCGATGAACCGTTAGCCATTCCGTTGGATGGACTTCATTTTGATGACAAGCTTCAGTTTGTCGAGGAACTTGTAGAGATCACGGATCATGAAGTTAAACAGTTGAAGCGAAGCCGTATTCCATTAGTCAAGGTTCGATGGAACTCCAGGAGAGGTCCAGAGTTTACATGGGAACGCGAGGATCAATTCCGGAAGAAATATCCACACCTCTTCACAAAGGTCGCACCGTCGTCAAGTGCCGCGTCTTAAGACTTGAGGAAAAGGCTCACTTAACGGGGGGAGACTATAACACCTCATGTTTTAGGGTCATTTACAACGTCAATAAATTCACTATGTATTTTTAGTATTGTACGCGTTTGCTTTAAATCGTAATCGTTAAGTTAAATCGCGTAAGCTAAAAACGATCATTCAACTAAACGGGCATCAACAATTAAATGTATAACATCAAGCAAGTGTTAATAATTATTTGAGGAAATTATTAACATTGTTTTCATTTTATTTTATAGTGACATAAATGGTTTGTACGTTAACGCGAAAACAATACCAAAAAGGAATACCCCAACTACCAACAATATAATCTACGAATACAACGAATACCCCATGTATAACACCCGAACCCAAAGAATTATGAAAATACAAACTAAAACATTACACAATGGCTAAATTTTGTGCAAAAAAAATAAGCTAGACTTTCATAATACAAGAATTTACTGTTATAAACACATTAAACTACCACTTGTAGCCTTTATATTATACAATATATTTTGTATAAACTCAAAATCAAATATGTACTCTCTCCCCACTTATATAAATTGGCTGAAAAATATGTCCCAAGGGGACATATAGCGCACACTTTAGCAACTTGGTCTTTGTCCTTCACCAACTCAATACAAACCTTAAAGACTTTTACATATCTTGACCAAAGACCTCCATGATTTACTTACTTATATCTTGGACTTCTCTTTCATCCATGACTAGTCAAGTGATATATAAGGACTTCACTAGTGCAAGAACACAAACATAACATATTTTCTTGGTGTAAACAAAGCAAAACCCTCCTATATACTCCCTCCTAGCCACATGCTCAAAACCAAACTACACAAACAATCCATACAAATTTTTCTACCACTTATACAAGCATTCTTACACTATATCTAAGATACCTTAAGGTGTTTTACAAGCTGGATAAGCCTTTACTAGTTTTTAAAGCAGGAAAAGGCGGATTAGGGGTTTTGTATTGGATTAGGGTTTCTTGGTTGTGAAAGCAATGGTTTTATATCTAAACAAGGGTTTAGATATTGTGTTCTACCATATTACATCTATAGGTTATCTAAAACAATTTATGAAATTTACATTATTGATTTATGAGTATATATGTTCTATGAAGCAAAATCACCAATAGGTACTTTTTAAAAACTTGTAAAAGGGATTTTTACTTGTGCTCATTGGTCATGACCTTTTATTTATGTTATATGGGAGCATATGATGTTTAAAATGGAATTATAAGTCTTGGACAATCTGGTTTATGTATAAAGTTCATATAATAAACTAGTACTAAAAGTAACTTATGAAAAATTCATAGATAAATAAGTGTGTACACAAATGAACCTTGTGATTTCTTGGACATTTTTGGACAATTATGGACTTAAGGAACCTAGGAAGGAATACATGTGATAAATGGTGTTGAAATGGACTTGTAATAAGATGGTTAAACTTGAAAGTTACAAAACAAGGTTTAAACATGTATTTAAGAAAAAACATCAAAACATTCTTATCTAATTCGACATAAAAACATATTTATTTTATCTTTTTATAAAATATTACGTCTCATGGCTGGCGATTCTAAAAAAAGTAAGATACTCGAATTATAAACAAATTAATAACGAAAAAGATACTAGTTTACGAGTTATACGCGTTATAAAAGAGACTTTATAAAAACAAGTTATAAAATACTTCTAAAATGTAAAGTTTATTATTTTTCACAGATAACACATATTTTTAGGATTCCAAAATGATAAGAATCGTAATTTTTCAATTTATAACGAAGGAGTTATGAATTACGCAAGATTATATACTTAAATGTATAAAAATACTTTTATAAAACTATTTTTATAAAAGTTACTATTCATCTAAGATTTATACATTTTTAAAACATCATTAATATGATAGAAATTTTAATAACAAAGACGTGCTCGAAAGAATCGCTAAAAACGGAGCTATAACGAATAAAATACGACATTTATGGGTTTTACGACAACTAAAACTATAAAAATAACTTTATAACTGGTGTGAACAGTAAAAAGTACTGTTCACCAGGGGACATGAAATACAAAAATGTCATATTTTGATACGTCGTCTTAATACGAAAGCGTGGACATAAGAAACGTAATAAACGGACCTAAAACGATAAAGTTATGTCATTTTTACTAAAGGTATATTTATAAACGTTTACACTATAAATATGATTTCACTAAAATGATTAGATGGTCATTGAGCTATATAGAATTGTATATGGTAGTAGTTACTCAAAGTGATTAGTACTTGCAAACACCAATTTGGATTAGTTTGCATTCATCATTACCAAGACGCATTTTTCTGTAAAGTATACTTTTAACACCCCCAAATTGTTCGCAGCGGAATATGGGTCCGGGCGTGGTTACTGCAAAGATCAACAACACAAATATATATAGAACGACCAAAAAGTCATTGAAAACGATACATTGGATCTACCACAATAATTGTTACATAAGCCCGGAAGCTTAACATGTTCACTTGATCAAAATACAAAAGATTTTTTCAGCCCATAACAACAACCAAATAAAATGTGACAAAATCTTTAAAATACATGCCTAACCAATTCAAAACCACCACTTATCCATTGCACCTTGTGCTTATTAGATCCCTAAAAACATTGCTTTAAAACGTCAACAATAATGTTGGTGAATTCATAGGTTTGATAAAACATATATTGAGGACACAAGATCACCCAATGTATATAATGCAACGATCAAGCATAATCAAATTAAATGGTAATTACGTGCTCCTAAAGCTCATGACACTGATGCTTGACATGTATGGATGCCAAATTAATGGCTGTTTGCCCGTGGTGAAGTTCAAACCGCAACATCCGAATTCGACATGGTATACGTTCGATTCACATAGTGATAGCTAATCACCCAACGGGGTTTTTTGTCAAACCCAATAGATCTATTCATACATTCGCGCTCGTAATTAACATTCATGACTATGGGCTCAGATTGGGTTATCGCTACTTAGGCAACATGTAATCATAATATAAAACTTAACCACTTGTGTCCAGTTGTAAAACATTGCATGTTTTTCACCCCAAAAACTTTGTAAAACAAAAGCATGTAAAACGTGGGGCTATGAACTCACCTTGAGTTCTGATAATCCAAATATCGCAGATAATGCGTCACGTAAAAGATCGAATGCAACCTAAATTATCATAGGTCGTATAAGTACCGAGCACTTATTGATAACATTGAATATAATCCTATAGTTGCTACATCGTACTATCGTTCGGGCTATCATAATTAAAGAGGTCATGACATGACGTACGAGGAGTTAGGACACTTTAAATCGTAAATCCAACAACTCGTCGATACGCCATCCGAAGAGGCCTCATTATGAAACTCCCTAGTAATATAGTACTTTGATAACCACATAATATTCTATATAGCTCAATCACCAACTAATGGTTTTGGTAAAATTGTGTTTAATAAGTTAAAACGTTTATAATTACCGTTTTAGTAAAACTAGCATAACTTTTGCGTTTTAAGCCCGATTTTGACGTTTCTTATGCCCACGTCTTCGTAGTAAGACGAGTGATCAAAATATTACATTTTCAAGTTTTTGATATTCTGCGATGAATAGTGTTTTACTGTTCACGACAGCTAGTTTAGTCGTTTTAGGTTTTAATTAGCGTAAACTCGTAATCGTAATAACTTATTCGTTTTTCGTATTTGTTGTCGTAAAACCCGTAAATGTCGTATTTTATTCGTTATAGCTCCGTTTTTAACGATTCTTTCGAGCACGTTCTCGTAATTGAAAGTTCTATATATTTATGAGGTTTACAAAAATATAACTTTCTGTCATGAATAGTAACTTTTATAAAAATAGTTTTATAAAAGTATTAATTATCGTAAACTCGCGAAATTCATAACTCGTTCGTTATTAATTGAAAAATTACGATTCTTATCATTTTGGAATCCTAAAAATATGTGTTATAGAATGTTTTTATAAAAATTCTTTTACGACTCCGTTTATTAACGTATAACTTGTTTTTACCGTAACTTTTTCGTTATTAATCCGTTTGACAAGTTTCTTACCTTTTTGGAATCGTCGTGAAATGTATTATCTTATAAAAATATAAAATAAGTATGTCTTTTACACGATTTTGGACAGAATGTGTGAATATCTTTCATAAGTCCAAAATCAAGCCTTGTTTCCTTATTTGCACTTTATAACTTTTACCACTAGTCTTATATTTCATATATGTCATATATGATACCTATAATAAAAGTCCAATTGTCCATCCAAGTCCTCATGTGTCCATATTTTATAAGTCCATCAATATACTTACAAACCATAACTTTAATATTTACCATAATTTACTAGTTTTACATATGACTATTTTTATACAATAACCATTAACATACAAGCCTTCCCATCTTGTTATAACTTTATTTTAATGATTATCTAACATCAATATAAGTTCATAATTAATCTCAACATGCCATTTGTATTTCTTTAACTTGAAACATATTATTAAACCATTAAAAACCCTAATTAACCCATGATCATGTTTACACCAAAACAACATGACACAATATTTTATCATCATTTTTAACATGATATAAGTAACATCACAACATATATAAAAGTAATCCATATGATCATTTCAAGTAAAAACCTCATTTTCATGATAAAATCCTAAATGGTGATTTAAGCTAAAATAGAATAAACATATGCATGAAAACTTATAAAATGAAGGCATAAAGGTTTAAAGTAGACCTTATGATGAATGATGATGGTGACAAACAAATGCTAAACCTTGTTTAGCTTTAAAATCCAAGCTTGCACTTAAGAAAACCCTTGTTTACTTAGTAAAACCCTAGTCTTCCTTTTCTTGATTATTACTTGAAAATGCTTAGCCAATGCTTGGAAATACCTTAGAATGTCTTAGGATAGATGTGTATAGGAGTGTATGGGTTGTAGAAAAATTGCTATGGATTTGGTTTGGTCTTTGTTCCTTGCCGTGAGATGTAGAGAGCAAGAGAAAGAAATTTTGTTTGATTTTTGGTCAAGTGTAAAGAGAGGTTTATTTTGAAATATTTTGTTAAGTGTAAAGTGTAAGTGTTATACTTGTTACTTCTCTTTATGTAAGGTATAAGTATGGTGCAAGTAATGGGTCTAGGAGTCAAAGTAAGGTGCAAAGCATGGTTCTTAGTCTTAGGTATGGCCACAAGAGTTAAAAGGACAAGCATGGTTTTACTTACATGAAGTATGGTGCTCATTTGACCAAGTTGTATGTCTATCTCATTTTTCATGTATACCTTTGTAAAAGATGCATGATTTTCGGTGAAACAAAGATATATATGATATATTTATGTAACTTTTATGTATTGGGTATAAAAGTGGGTATTTGTTGAAGCGTAGAAAAGTTTTTGTGGTTCCGGGAGTGCCTAAACGCAATTTATCGCGAAACGTATATACTTTACGTATCCGATAAAAATAAAATGAACAAAGTTAATAATTATCCTCAAAATAATTATATAACCCTTGCTTGATGTAAACATTTAATTGTTTGATGCCCGTTTACATTGAACGCTAATTTTTGGCGTACGCGATTTAACCTAACGTTTACAATTTCAAGTAAATGCGTACAATACAAAAGGTACACTGCGGATTTGTTGACGTCGTCAATGACTTAAAAACACAGGGTGTTATACTTTTCCTACCCAATAGTCAAACCACTTGTAATAAATACTCAACTAAATTAACTACCTAAGACGTAGGGTTCGGTAATTAGTCACATTTAATAAACGTCTAGCTAAGCTACGAAATATACCGAATTTTATATTGCCTAATGTGCACACCACTAGCAAGAAACAATAAATCAAGTAAATTAACTAGGTTTCATGTGATCCTAAGCAAATACTAATTGATTTAGCGTAACATGTCAACAAGAAGAAAATAAAATCACATAATCAAACAATCAAAAGACATCATAATTGAGTGATTTAGAATGATTAACTTAACTTAATGATACATGTGAGTTTATGAAGAACTAATGGCATAAA
>BQNB010142191.1:0-17167 GCA_026074375.1 Tanacetum coccineum | reverse complement strand
TCCTACCAGTGCTAACATTATGCCAACGCTGAACGTAGGTTACTATTTGAAAATGATTGAAAAATGATTCAAATCAGTGTGAACTAGTAATCTAAGTGATCTAGTCATTATGTGTTTCCCAGGGTAACACAACACTAAGTTCACGAGATCATTGCTTATTTGGATTGTATGGTCATATTTCTGCATCCTTATCATCGAGATATTGATTTGATCACATTTTCTAATATTTCATCAGGAATTTTCAAAGCATGATCTTGTGAAGTATGAACTTCATGGTTAATGTGGAAGATGGTTCTTACTCTGATAATTGTCCATTCATCTTCTACAACATACAACAACAACATATCTACCTTTCACAAGCATGACATCTTTAACAAATTTTATAACAACAAAAGTTACCTTTCAACCTTTACGAGAATGATAGCAATCAAGTTTGTTGGTTTAAGGGAGCTTATGGGTTATTTTGGGGGAGTATGTTTGTTTATAAAGGGGAGAATGTTTGAGAAAAAAAAGATTTTGTAGGATCGTTTAATTCATAACACTGTGATGATTCTAGTGATTGGGCTAGTTTCTAGAGAGAGAAACACATGAGAGAGATTTTCTAGAGAGAGAGTGTATGTGTTTAAAGTGAAAATGAAATATGACTAGCTTGCCTCTTCTAAAGTTGGAAGAGGCTTATATAGTACTTACAATATACCGGGTATTCGTACCCGACTTAAACCCGAAAAACGTAATATTAACTATTAAACTACGAGCAATATTAAATAGTAAAATACACTGGGTGACCGAGTCTTTTTCTAATATCTAACAATTTTTATTCAATTGGTGGGAATTTGTCTTACTGGTTCACTCATACCGTGTTGTCTGCTTTGAGACACTCCGGTAATGAGAACGGCTAGTGCAGCTGCGAAACCATATCAAGGAGATTCTTTAAAATTATACCTGATCACAGGCAGTATTTATACTGAGCAATGGGGAACTGTGGTTATTGCAATCGTATTCGACGAAAGTGAACAAAGACTCTTTCATCCATATATGTTGTTTATCACTAACCCACTTATGCAGGAAATCTCGATGGTAACCGCAGCTGATACAAGACAAGTTAAGATTCACAGCCTCATGGTCATACTCGATCGACATTTATAAAGACATTATGAAAGCTCAAGTACATGTTTCAAGACTTTCGCTACTCTGATACCACAAGTCCTTCTTGAAGCGACAAAGTGTTAAAGTTAAAGAACTTCAAGAAAGATGCATTGTTCAAGCTTTCAAGTTAAATAATCAAGAAAAGTATGAGCATGTTGGTCCAAAGGTCATAAGTACACAAGATGACAAAAGATCACAAGATAATTATAAGAGATTATGATTGGTTGATAATCTCAAGAAGCTAAAGATCACTTACAAGTCAAGCTTAATGGAACAAGCTTAAGCCTAAAGTCAAAGATCACTACAACATATTACAAGTTAATGATTGAAATTTAAAGACTACAAGCTCAAGACTAAAGACAAGCCTAGTATGCTAGGATTAACTATTTTGTAAAATGCAGTGACCTCCTTTAGGGGAGATTGTTAGGAATACGAAAGTATCGGTCACTTCTATAATATCGTAGATAGGCTCGTAGTATAGTTTTTGGAACCTTGATAAGGTAGAAAGGCCCAAGGCCCATGGTAAGACCATTATGGGTCCATGGTCGGCCATTGCTAGGCATATAATTACCCCTCTCCACACCTTGGAGAGGGTTGGTTGTTCACTTTTCCGTTTCATGTTAATCTAATATTTTCTCTTTCTTTCTCTCTCTAAAATTGTTCATCCCTTCTCTCTCTCTCTCTAGTTCTTTGCTTATTTGATTGTGAGATTAGATAATTCATATATTCTACACAGTTGTTGGTGCAGGAGTTGGTGTTGACTGTTGCGGAAGAGGAGTGATTGGTGGAATTATCAGAGGAATGGCTGGTGCAGCTGTAGTTGAAGTTTCTGGGATTACCGTTACAGGTATGGTGAGAAGAGATACAGTCTGAGTACTTGGTTCTTCATAAAGAACCTTGACATTCATCATGGAAACGACTTCCTTGTCAACGGGTGGAACGTTATCCAAGTTAAGAAATTGATTGGCAAAGTCAAATAAAACAGAAGAACTTTGCATTGGACCTTCAGTCTTCTGTGTGACCTGAGCAGCAATGAGTGTCACATGTGCATCATCTACGACTTGCTCATATGACTTTTCTTGAGTAGCATCATCACAACTAGCATCAGTCATCTCTGCATTACCTTTCCCTTCTTCTTCATGCACTGGATATTTCAACCTTACGTTCACATCCTTATACAATTCCTCATACTCTTCTTCATCATCAGTAAATTCATAATTTTCTAGAGTATGAACATACACTTCTTCTTCATTATCTTTTAAATTGAGAGTAAGATTCTCGTCATCATCTGAATCGGTCCTTTCACTATCACTTGCATCATTATCATCATCAGCATTACTTTTACTATCATCATCATTATCATCACTGTCATCATTATTATCATCATCATCTTTACTATCTCCCCAAGATTTGTTTTCACTCTCAGAACGATTTGTTTTGGACACAGCGGGAACCCTTGGTTTCAAACTAGGTCATTTACTTGTGTCAGAAGACTTACCTTTTGACTCATCAGGAACCTCTGATTCTAAATCAGCTCCCTCACTTGAGCCACTTGCATGAAGCATGTGAGTATCCTGCTTGCTTTTCTTGAGGACTTTCTTTAACTGAGCAACTTCAAGTAATGCTACATCAGAAAGTAAATACATGCCTTTACCTCTATCAACCTTAGCTGGTGCTTTCTTCTTCGATACAGACACACCAAGAGTGTCTCTGATGACAACACCTGTTGTTGGCATATTAGTAGACTTCTTGGTAGGTTTCTTAGCTCGCTTAGGCTTCTTTACAGGTTCTTCTTCTAAGACAGGAGACAGTTTCTTTGTGGGTGAAGCTATTTTCTTAAACTTCCTTGCTTTCTTGGGAGAAACTTCTCTAGTAGCAAAGCCAAGATAAGTCTTGTAAGCTTTATAATCTTTGATGTCTTGATTGATCATCTCATCAGGAATTAGAACTCCATACTTCTGATAATCTTAAGTCTTGGAGACAAACTTCAATGTTCCCAATAAGCTATCATCTCGGATTGTGTGAAGATTTATCCTGATCCTCATAGAGATGGTTTTATCTTTGGAGATGAAATGACTAATGTTAACTTTTGTGAATCTTGAGTAGGGCATGTTCTCTTTATGTGCTGAACTTATATCTCTGTTGTCAGCTTGAAACATAAAGTTTTCCCACAGTAAAGCAACATAGTCAATATTCTTCTTGTTGTACATACCTCACAAGATTTGAGCTCTTGATAGCCTGAGCATATCACACTTACCAGAGTAACAGAGTTCTTGGATAAATGACAGCATCTCTTCATCGGATGGAGGTTTAATAAAATCATGGTCAGGGATAATCAGACAGATTTGGAGAATTTCACGAAAGACTTAAGTGTCAAATTGGCATTTTTTTCTTATCCAGCTTGAACTGGTATGCATCTGTGTCTTTGATCTTCTTAATGGTGTTCCAGAATTGATGCACATATATTTCAGGGACTTCAGCAGTAATTAGGAATGCGAGATAGCAAATAGAGAGTTTAAGAGCATCCAAAGTTACTTGATATGTGGCGTCATTTAGTGGCTTGTTGAACTCAATTCTTGCGTTACATTTTACAATCTTTAGCCATTTTTCAAGAGCAACCAAAGCATTATCGAGAGCAACTTGTTGAGTGGCAATTGGATTCATGTTTCTTCTAATAATATTCCAATACAGTTTATACATAAACAAATTTATATATCACTGATTGACCTATTTGATTCATGGGGATAGACTTAGAGAAACAATTTACAGACATTTATCAGGATAGATTTAACACATTATATCAGGTGTTCAGTCAAAGTATAGGACGATGTACATTAATCAGAAAGTCAACTTAAAGGGTCAACAAACTAATAAATGGTCAAACACAGACAAGATTTCAATTTTCATTTGATATAAAGAAGAATTATCCTAAAATAAGTTATCTAGTGAAAACATTTTAGAAAAAAAATCATCTTTAATAATCATGGATAAATCGCCCCTTATAACTGTATAAATCACCCCATAATGGAACGTGTATAAATCGCCCCCTTATTGAAAATGTGTATAAATCACCGCCTACAAGAAATGTGTATAAATCGCCGCCTATAGGGAAGGTATAAATCGCCGCCTATAGGAAAGCGTATAAATCGCCGTCTATAGGGAAGCGTATAAATCGCCGTCTATAGGGAAGCGTATAAATCACCCCCTATATGCGAGTGTATAAATCGCCCCCTATACGCAATGATGCATAAATCGCCCCCTATATGAGATTGTATAAATCACCCCCTTTTTTCAAGTATGTATAAATCGCCCCATATAAATTTTGAATTTCACAAACCCTAATTTTTAGGGAAGCAGACTACAAAAATACATGAACCAAACATATATAAGCATCTTCTAGCATCTATAACATGAATTAACCATAAAAATTTACCAAACGAGCAAGTGTCACTCATTTTACCTAAGTCACAAGATTTTTTTATACAAACCAAGGATTTTCTTGCTCAAACACATTCAAGAATATCATATAACAAGTCCTAAACACAAACCCATAAACATTTTCATCTTTTTCCTTAATCTCCACTTTTTCGAACACAAGAATCAATCAAAACGCAATCATATGTTATCCTTATGTGAAACTGTTATACACGACTGTTCTACAACCCTTACCCATCAAAACCCCTTAATCAATTTAGCATTTGGTATACTTTTGATTTTCATGAACCCTAAACCAATTTTTAGAGATTATGATCAATAAATCATGTTTTAACCTAATTCCTTTTGAATATTCGTTGTTTAAATTGTAAGGAACACTTTTGTAGTTTACGTCAAGTCTTGAAAATCACAGATATGAAGGTTCTTGAAGGTGACGATTTGTAGAGAGGAGAAAAGAAATTATAAGTGTGTTTGTGTTTGAGTGAACTGACGAGGGAAGGGGATGTTTGATTGTTAAAAAAACTTTTGATTTTTGACACAAATGCCCCCTGAACTATATTCTCCTTTCTAATCTTCTTTAATCAACTTTCTTAAGGCATTTCTAGTTTACCTTTTTGGCACTTTTAGTCCCTATGAGTTTATAAACTAAATTAAGCCTTAAATTTTGCTATCACATCCCTCAAGGTATAAACACATAACAAATAATTCACGAATAGGTTAAAATTAATTAACATTACGATAAATATTATTCTGTGATTGTTTAAAAACCTTTTCCCTTTTATTTCTTGATGACTTTTGAAGAAGAAATTTGACATTTTCTCCCCATCAAACAATGACCGTTTTCTATTTAAAGAGTAGTTGTTGTTGTTTAAGTTGTCAAATGCCTTGAAAAATCATTTTATGATGAATTACTAATAAGATTATTTTATTTTTGAAAAAAGCAACACCATAAAAATAAGATTTCTCTTATTTAGACAAATAAATGCACTGATACGTACATAAATTTGTATAAAGAACGCGCGAGTTGTGTTGCAAAGTAAACACAAGCCTTTGAATGAATATGAAGCAATTCATTCCTGAGAAAAATAAATTTCTCGTTGTGAGGTCAAGTTTTCTTTTTGTCGAAATACTTGCCTTTAAGATGATGACCGGGTTGCTATCTGAAATAATAGCAAGCCATTATGACATGTTTTGAAAACTTTTTGAACTTCTGCTCGAACTTCATTTACAACCTCGTATCATTATTAAATGACATTTCTAAGGCCGTAAATATTATTGATTTTCAGAAGACATGTCAGAAATACATATTTTTCTATTTTTCTATTTTTTAATTTTTTATTTTTTTATTTTTTTGAAAAAGTTTATATAAAATGAAAAATCTTTTTGGTTTTTGTTTTATGTTTTGATATATACATATAATACACAGGATATGCCACGAGTTACCACCATTACTCGTCCGCTTCCTCTGTTAGACGTTTTAGCATTTCCAGAGACAAGCTTCTCATACCGAGCTTTTCGATCAAGAAATTGAATCTTTCCCGTGGCAAGGATTTAGGGAAGATGTCAGCCAATTGATATTCCGTCTGAACAAAGTAACGTTCCACAATTTCATTCTCCACTTGCTCCTTTATGAAATGGTAGCGTACATCGATGTGCTTTGCTCTTGAGTGTTGAACGTTGTTGCAGCATAGAGCAATCGCACTTTTGTTGTCGCAGTACAGAGTAATCTTATTGAATGTAAACCCATAGTTTGTGAGCCGTGATCGCATCCAAATGATTTGAGCACAACACCCATATAAGGCAATATATTATGCCTCTGTACTCGAGATCGCAGACGACCAGCTAACAAGTTTATCACCTAAGAATTGAGCACTTCCTGATGTACTACGTCTAGTGTCCTAACACCCCGTGTAATCTGCATCTGAATATGTTGTTAGAGACATAAAAAGAGTTGATATGGGGTTGGGGATGACACTAAATTATAGAAGTTTCACACACGAGCTCGAAACATGACACCACCCCACCCCCGCCGTTTGAAGTTCAATAATTTTTGGTGTTCCGTGATCCAACGAATACTCGACACCCATGATAAACGTTCCATTAGTATCGAAAAATCCGTTTAACCCATAGAAAGTGCTTTTCGTAAAGCTTTACCTTATGCCCGAGCCCACACAAAGCAACTGCATAAATAAGTGTCAGAGTCTACTGGATGTCATGATTACATGATGGGATCACAATCATGCCCACATAAAGTGTAGCATCAACTGGTGTCACCTCTAATCTTAATCCAGATTTAATCTATTCCACCAAGGTATGTCAACAGAAATCACATTTTAGCAAACCATAGTTTTAAATAATTTCAGAAGCATATTTATGATTGTTTAGAGAAAGATGCCTCTAGGACTTTAGAAATTGTAATCCTAAAAGGAATAGACATTTGTTCCATCATCGACATCTTAAACTTGTGGTCCATCAGATTAGGCAAAACATTACACATAGTGTATTATGGATGCAAATATTATATCGGTCAACATAAATTTGTAGTAGTAATAAGTCATTTCCTGATTTCCATGAAAGAGTGTTGGATCCATTACTCCTTTGAAAACTGTTCTGGACATGATAGAAACTTAACAGCATGTCGACCAAGCATGTGTGCTTGTTTGAGACTGTAAAGGGCTCTTTTTGAGCTTGTACACTATGCGATGGGTTGTCTTGATCAACAAATCCTTCAGGTTGAGAAAACAAAGACCTCCTTCTTTGAGCTCAGCCATTTTAAGAAATCCAATTTGACTTCCATTTGGAAAGTATCATCATATTCTTTTAGCGCATTTGCTTACTAAGATTACGGAAGGCCTCTATTCATGCAACTGTTTCAAATGATCCTCAAAAGGTCTATTCCCGTCCTTTTGCCTGAATCCTTGAGCAACTAATCTAGCCTTATTCTTTAGTACCCTGCCAAATTCGTCTGTCTTGACCTTGTAAATCCATTTTAGTTTGATCAACATGACTTTATCTGGACATGGCACCAATTCCCAAACTTGTAGTCTTTCAAATTCATGAATTTCTTCTTGCATTGCATCGATCCATGATGGTTCGGTCATTGCTTGTTTGAAGTTCTTTGGTTCTACAGAAGTTAGGAAGGCATCAAAGTAACACCACATGGCATCAGTTTTGAGTTGCTTTCTCATGGAGACAGAGCGAGAAGGATCTCCGATCACATTTGCTATTGGATGATCCTTAGTCCATCTACCAATAAGTTCAAATGGAGTGTGGGATGGTCGCACATTAGATGACGATCCTTGAGAAGTCGAGTCTTCATGAAGAGATTCATGAAGTGGATCATCATGAAAATGTGGTGTTTTTGGTGATTCTTCAACACCTTGAGAAATAATTGGAGAATGTTCTTGTTCTTGTGTTGATGGGATACTTGTTGATGGTGCATCTTGGTCAATTGACGTAGACACAGGTGAATCGGCTATATCAACAGCTCTTGGTGCAGCAGCTACTGGAACTGGAGAGACAACAATAGTTGGAGGATTGAAGTATTCATCGAACATGGGTTGGAACAAACGATCCCAATCATCTCTATTTGGTGGATTACAAGGTTGTTGAGGAATAGGGTTTGGAACGAGTCCTGAACTGGATGTTGCAGGAGTCATAGATTGAAGCCCGGGTCCTGAACTGAATTGTTCAGAAGCCATTGCTGTCAGCTCATCGAACGTCACATGAATAGTTTCCATAATTTTCTGGGTTCTCCTGTTATAGATTCTGAAAGCTTTCTTTGCGGGCGCGTAACCAACAAAAATACCAATATCGGCCTTTGCATTTAGTTTACCCAAATCCTCACTGTCATTGGTCGGATAATAGAGTGAACCAAAGACATGAAGAAACAATAAATCTGGCTTCTTGTCGTGCATTAGCTCATATGGAGTTTTGTTGTAGAGGAGATGGATCAGGGAACGGTTTTGGGTATAACAAGTTGTATTGATTGCTTCGGCCCACAAAAATAATGAAGCTTTTGAAAATATAACATTATACGAGCAGCTTCTACAAGAGTTTGGTTTCGCCTTTCGACAACGTTGTTTGTTGATGAGTATGAGCAACAGATGTTTGATGCGAGATGCTGACATTTTCATAAAATTCACGAAGTGTCTGATTGTCAAATTTAGTTCCATTATATGTTCAAACATTACAGACTGTGGCATTCAAATGAACTTGAATATTTTTGGTGCATTTGATGATAGCGTCAGGAGCTTCATCCTTTGACCTCAAAAATCTAACCCAAGTAAACCGTGAGTAATCGTCAACAATCACTAAGATATACTTTTTCCTGTTAATGCTCTCCACACGCATCGAGCCACATAGATCCATATGCAGAAGATAGAGTTTCTCTTGATTAGTGTCTTTAGCTTTGAGTTGACGAGAAGATTTCTTGCTTTTTCCAAATGCACATGCTGAACACAAATGATCTTTCTAAAATTTAAGTTTTGGAATGCCTCGTGTTGTTAAGAGTACCAAAGTTGAGATGCGATAATCGACGGTGCCATAACCAACTCTTAGTCTTTGCATTTTTGATAGAAGACAGACCGGAGAAGTCTTTAGCATGTCATCTAGAGAAATGGTGTGCAATTTTGTGTCTTTGGATCCTGAAAGTAGATCAACACCTTCTAAATTTCAAATAAAGCAATTGTTTTTCCAAAATGCAACTTCCAGATCCGCGTCGCAAAATTATCTAACAGAAAACAAGTTATGTCCAAGCCCCTCAACATAGTATACCCTTGAGATAATTACGTTTCCAGCTGATAGTCACCATACCTCATCATCTTTGCAATTTGTTCATTTCTGAATCTAATTGTTCCTAGAAATTTACTAACGAAGTTCATGAGCTGAGAGCGGTTCTCTGTTATATGTTTTGAACATCCGGAGTCCAAATACTAGAGAATAATCTGGACAACCTGTCATTGACAAGAGAAGAAGATGATGGAATATCTGTAGCATTGGATCCCCAAGTATGATTGCATTCCGAGTTGTTAGCATTCTTAGATTCTACCATCTTGGCTTTTTTACTCGAACCTACATTTTTTACATGTTTTGGTCTCCTGCTTAGACTTTAAGATCTGGTTTTTGTGTTTCAGCTGAATGAGGAGTGGCTTCCTTAATAGGCATAACTTTAGTGGGAGTGATCCTAGTTAAAGGACATGCGTTACCAACTAAAGTGGAAAATCTTCTTGTCGGTTTCCTTTTATATCCTATTTCAGTGAACATATGACCCGTAGGTTTCCAAATATTTTGTGTTTGGCTTTTCTTGGCAGACTTAGATTTAGAGCACACATTCATATCATTCACAAAATCAAGGAAACACACATCATGATTTGCATCAAACATACGTTACATTTAACACAAATTAATTCAGAATTCACATTTAACTTGGTATGCTTAACATTTGCATCACAAATAGGTTCTTTAACATGATTCTTTTTATTTACTTTCCTAGGTTGGGCTTCTACTTTATTCTTCTTGTTGCTACTGGGTATTTACGAGATCCTATCATTCTTTTTATTGTTTGTAGGCTGTAATCTGCAATTACTAGTAGAATACTTCAATCCTATAGAAGACAACATAGGTGTGTTAGAATCGGATGTTTCAGATGACTCTACCTGTTTAATGTTGCTTGAGTATGTGAGAGTTTCAAAAAACCTAACTTTCTTGACCTTGTTCATAGGTGTGACAACAACCTTTTTCTCACTAAGTTTAATTGCATTAGGGCATGTATCTCAAACATATACAAGTAACTCCTGAATTCATTTTGCATGCTTACAAGCAAAGTCTAAGTCGAAACAGCCGGGGGGTTGGGTTTTGTACCACAAGGGGTGTTTGTTTGTTCGGTGGCAGGAAAGCCGCAAAAAGAGGTGTTTGGTTTGGGTGGCAGCCGCCACCGGGGTGTCGGGTTGGCTGCGGGACAGCCGGGTATAGCCGGGTTGGGTGTTGGGTTGGCTGCGAGACAGCCGGGGACCACCGGGGGAGGGATGTCGGGTTGGGACAGCGGGGTTGAGGGGTGTGGTTTGGTTAGACAGAAACGCCAGGGTGTGTTTGGTTTGGCAAAAGCCCATATGGGGTGCTTTTGGTTGGTAAATTACATAAGAGAGTGCGTTTGTGTACTTGAAGGGGTGCGTTGAATTGGATAAACACGAAAAGTGATTTGGTTTGCACCACAAAAGTATATTTCGTTTAATTTTATCGGATTAATTAAAATGTGATGAAATCTATTAAACTTGCGGCTCTAAGTATAATATGTAATAATATTAAGAACGGGGAATGAATTAATCTTAAGCCATACGAGACACATAATTAGATAAGTTTTTGAGTTAAAAACGGACTTTGGCGCGTTTTTGTAACGAATAATTGGGAGGGGTAGGCAAAAACGAAACATGAGATTCGAGATTCGAGACTTTGAAAAGTCAAACTTTAGTTTACAAAATGTAACAAATTATATTTTGACGGACGTTTAGACATAAAACGGGACTTGTAACTCCCAATAACGAAGAAACTGGAGTGAAATCGGAATATACACTTTAATAGAAAATAGAATATTTTTTAATATATTAAATCTGACAGATCTATATTAAACGATTTATGAGCACTTTCGAGTACTTTCAGCTTCCGGCGAAACACGAAAGTTGTTCGTAATGACGTTTTACTTTGCCGCGAGGCTTATCAGTTTTAAAACTTGAGATATAGCGGGTCAAAACTAAAGGTCGGTTAATATATTATTTCAATTAATAGTTTTAAGATCATTATTCGGTTCTAAAAACGGAAAGTCTAAAAATAGTAACTTTTTTGTAAATATAAGAGATAAGCCTATGATTGACGGAAATAGTATAAATTCATAATAATATAACTAATGGTTAAGGTTTAAATACCGCAAGTGGATTTCATCAATCACATGTATAATATGGTAGTTACAAATAAAAATATGTATGATTTCGTCGTTACGATGTACCAACGGTTGATCGTATTTAATACGTGTAATATCAAAAGATACGACATAATTATAGTTCGTGGCCAGTGATCGTTGCAGATCGGTTGTGAAATATTTGGATATTTTGATTCGTGTCTATGATCAAGTGTTTATAGCCCATGTCTTACTGTTTTACAAATATTTTTGGTGATAACGTGCTTGTTTAACAAATTCATTACATGGTTGATTACCTTTTGGATTACATACACATTTTATATATCGCGGAGGAGAATACAATACTTTGTTTAATTTAGAACTTAAACACATTCTATACTATTTATGATTACGGATTAGCTTAAGTTTCATGAATTGTTAATTACTCGGAGGGTAAGCCGAATGTTATAAGATAGATCTAATTGGGATGACAATCCCCTTCGGGTGACAAGCTATTCACGGAGAAAGAAACTTATACCGATGTCGGATACGATTTGAAATGCAGCCTGCGGGGCCAACAATCATTACTGCCCGGGTGTTCTTGGAGGGAACACCCATGATGGGAACATATTATTTGCATACATGCCCGGGTGTTCTTGGAGGGAACACCCATGAGGGGAACACATTATTTTTATTACTGCCCGGGTGTTCTTGGAGGGAACACCTACGATGGGTACATTCTTACGGTGCCTTGAATAAAGTGGCATACATAACAAGTCTTACAGTCGCAGTTTTCAGAACTTAGTAGTAGTCAAATCATTGTTTAATACTCACAATGCGAATATTTACTATAGCTTGAAATAAAAGTGGCAAAACATACTTGAAACATTTGTGACATTAAATTGGTCATGCATTCTTTATAAATCTTTGGGATAAGATTGGTACTTTTGGTGACATAAAATGTGTCGTGCACTCTTTATAAATCTTTGGGATAAGATTGGTACTTTTGGTGACATAAAATGTGTCTTGCATTCTTTATAAATCTTTGGGATTTTTACATGGTACTGTGATGACACAGTGGACAAATACATTCATTTGAAACTTACATTCATATTTGAACTAACCTATGAACTCACCAACTTTAATGTTGACACTTTTAAGCATGTTTTTCTCAGGTGAATTAGATGCTTGGATTATTTGATGTGCATTGGAGTCTTTACATTCAAGTTTTTCATGGTGATGCAATTATGGGACAACTATTATTTTGATTTCAGAAAATCAACGAGATTGTTTTACAAACGACACTTTTTAGAGGTCGTTCTCTTGTATCTAGCGCTGTGTATTATGAAGTAGCACCCCATGTGGTATTCCGCTGCGTTGTGATTTTTGGGGGTGTTACATCAACACCATCTAAATTACGAATAAAGCAAGTGTTTTTCCGAAATGCAACTTCAAGATCCGCGTCGCAAAATTGACCAACAGAAAACAAGTTATGTCCAAGCCCCTCGACGTAGTATACTCTTGAAATAGTAACATTTCCCAGCTGATAGTCACCATACCCCATAATCCTTGCAATATTGTCGTTCCTGAATCTAACTGTACCCAAAAATTTACTAACAAAGTTCATGAGCTGAGAGCGGTTCCCTGTCATATGTTTCGAACATTCGGAGTCCAGATACCAGAGAACAATCTGGACAACCTGTCATGACAAGAGAAGAAGAAGATGGAATATCTGTAGCATTGGATCCCCAAGTATGATTGGGTTCCGAGTGGTTAGCATTCTTAGATTCTACAATCTTAGCTTTTTTACTCGAACCTACATTTTTAACATTTTTGGGTTTCCTGCTATAGACTTTAAGCTCTGGTTTTTGTGTTTCAACTGAGTGGGAAGTGGTTTTCTTAGGAGGCACTACGTTAGCTGAAGTGATCCTAGTTAAAGGGCACGAGTTACCAACTATAGTGAAAGTTCTGCCTGTTGGTTTCCACTTAAGTCCTACTTCAGTGAATACATGACCCGTAGGTTTCCAAATATTTTGTTTTTTATGTTTCTTAGCAGATTTAGCACGGCTATTCACATTTTCCACAAAATCAAGAAGACACATATCATGAACACCATCAAACATAGATTTCTTACAAGTAGCACAAATAGGTTCAGAATTCGCATTTAACAGTGAATGCTTAACATCAACATCACGAATAGGTTCAACAACACTATTCTTTTTATTAACTTTCCTAGGTTGGGCTTCTACTTTATTCTTCATGTTCCTACTTGGTGTTCGCGAGATCCTATCATTCTTTTTATTGCCTGTAGGCTTTGATCCGCAATTACTAGTAGAACACTTCAATCCTGTAGGAGACAACACAGGTGTGTTAGAATCTGATGTTGTAGATGACTCTACTTGTTTAAGTGCCTTGAGGATGGAGAGTTCAACAAAACCTAAATTTCTTGACATTGTTTTTGGGTGTGAACAGCAAAACCTTTTTCCGCATCTAAGGTTGAAATCGCATTGGGGCACTTATCTTGAAACATATACTAGTAACGTCTCCAGGAATTCGTTGGGCATGCTTACCAGCAAAGTCTAACTCTTTACTAAAGGATGTTTTGCTTTAGCTTGTTCGACTATTTGTCTCCCCCCGAATAATATCACTAGTTTTTTAGAATAACATTAAAGTATTCTATGTGTATTTCCCTATTTTGCAATAACCTAAGAGCTAAAGGTTCTAAATCTAGCTTGAACATGCCTGGAATAATAGTGAAGGCAGATGGTGTTTGTGCAGCAATATCAACAATTTCTTTTCCTTTTACTTTTCTTAAATCATTTTTCAATGACGTTATCATAAAAACCTTATCTTGAATTTGAGGCTGTTGTAAATCCTCATTTTTTAGCAGATTTTAAGTTCATTTATCTATTAAAGAGTCACTATTTTTCTTAGTTGAGGAACATGAGACTGATTTGGTGTGGATTTAGTGTGGTCAGACTGAGGTGCTCTAGATAAAAGCGCCGGGTTTGGCGCGCCGAGTGCGTGTAGAAGATAGGGATTGGGCTCACGTCTGTGTATATGGACTCTGATATTATTTGTCAAAAATCGCGGTGGTGGTTCTGTTGGGTAGTTGTTATCTTCAACCACTTCATGGCATATTGTCATCAAATCTTCACAGTAACCTCAGGCACGACACACTGAGTCTCAATCTTATGAATAATAAGTCCAGTTCACGAACTCAGTCATGCACACTGTATATCACCATGCAGAAGGCACTGGTCATATCTCTTCGAACGAGATAGGCAGATAGTCTCGTCACATCCATACGGCTCGACAGAGCGCGTGGATTCGACAAATCTACGGTACGTCGACCTTATTAAGAGTGCATAATTCATCATGTTCCTCACAGCGTCATTGATTTTATAAATCCTTCAACTTACAAATGGTAGTGTTTTGTCTTGTAGCTGACTTTCAAGTTCAATATTATTTTTTTAAAAAATGGAATTTCGAGAGTACCATTTTTATTATCACAAGAATCGGGTTTTTGAAAAATTTCTTGATTAAGTTTTAATTGACCAAATTCAAGAGAAATACAATAGTTATTTTTCAAGTTGGTGAATAACTATCGTAATACAAAATCATTAAAGGCTCCCCCCCCCCATTTTGTGATTTCAATAGAGCTCGGCCTCAAGATTGGAACACTTATCCACAAAGATACATTTCTCTCATTCCTATCCATATTCACAATTCATCAATCAAAAACAATAGATCTCAATCACAATAAAAAGAACTATATTAGAGACATGATTATTGTAGAGTCGATCCATTTCAAAAGTAATTCTTCTTAACAATTTCCAAACAATTTTGTCAACTGAAAATTGTTAACAGCGGCATCCATTTGGTTAAAAAATAGACTGTACTGCCATTATCTCATTTAGAAAGATCTTCCTATCAAACACAATTGAAGATGGCTTTAAAACGACTATTTAGCTGAAAATGAGGAAATAATTTTATTGTTATAAAAATATCTTTTTGTATGTTCAAACCCCATTCTACCCATCTCTCTAGCGCGGGATATTTAAACTAGGACCCGGGCTTGGGTTTTGCTTGGGATTAAACCCGAAACATATACAATATTAGATTCACTATCGAGCCCGATTCCCGATAATATCCTATTACAACATTAACTAATTAAAGACCGAAGCTCCATCGTAGAGTGACCGAGCTTCCTTGTTCGACTCAATAAAATTGAGGCTAACATAAACATATTTCAAGGGAAGCTTATTGATTAAATGTTTTACCATCTACATGCACCACTAAAGGGGAAGTGTTTACAAGTTGCATATTTACAGAAGACCCCTAGTTGATGTTGAAAAAAGGGGAAGAAGATTTGATGATTTGCAACTTGTAGATGCTTGGTAGCTTAAGGGGAAGTTTTTATTCGTATATTAACTTCAGGGGAAGTTCGTGCTTATTTGGTTTTGTCATTATCAACTAGGGGAAGATTGTTGGGAATTATATTTGAGTTGATAAAGACAAAACATGAATGAAACAAAATGGAAACAAGAAGGACCAAAGTTGTTATTACGGGATTCTACAAGATGTAGGAGATAATGAAGATTTAGTCAAAAAGAAGATAAAGATGAATATTAATGAGAAGATAAAGATAAATAATTAATTGATTCTCTCCTTAATATCTTTTAATAGTTTCCATGTAAAGCCTTGACTCCTTATGCTATAAAAGGAGGTCCAGGGATATTGTTTTATCCATCCAATATAGAACAGAATAGCAGACTTCTTAATGAGAGTCTAGCAAAAGCGTGTGTGTGTACACGTTTAGTAGTAGTAATAGTTAGTTTATTAGATAGTTGGTGTAGCCTCATTTATTCTAATCAAATATAATGAAGGCTTCAATGTTCGGTTAAAACCTTGTTTAACAACATTACTGTTCTTTATGATTTTCGTTGTGCTTATTAATGTTGTTTGTAAAACGATCCTAGTTGAGTTAAAATGATTCCAACAAAAACCTTGAAAACATCATTGTTCTTATTGTTATTATTTCGCTGCGTAATTGTTTATCTTTGATGTTTGTAATCCTAGATTAGATCTAAACAATCTGAGCTTAAATGATGTAACACCCCCATTTTGACAAATATAGCAGCGTAAGCTAATCTAGGGTATTATTTCATGGATACAACAATCATAATCATAGAAAACGACTTAAAAGAGACGTTGTTCAAAAGATACGTTATCATTCATTTAAAATCAGAGTTTTACAATGGCGGGTCCTAAAATCTAGTAAAATACAATGTGAATGATAACAAGTTTTAGCCATCTTCATGTCCATGCCACTCCGTGCCATAAGTTGCTCAATTACTTGAGATAAACATGCTAAAAAGTCAACATAATAGTTGAGTGAAATTCATAGGTTTGATATTAAATAGTTGAATACAAGTCATCATAAGTAATTGTTATAAAAGCAGAGTCATAGTAATGCGTTATAGTGTGGTATTGGGTTACGTTGTTATACACCCGATATTTGTAATAACTGCAACGAATACAATTATCATGGGAAAATGGTATTGTGTTATTGTTATTGTTATGGTCATGGTCTCGTCTAAGCTCATGGCACACAAACTGACTGGAGTATATATATATATACCCAAATTGTTGTGATATATATATATATATAGAGATAATGGCCCTCAGTGT
>BQNB010142190.1:7500-16081 GCA_026074375.1 Tanacetum coccineum | reverse complement strand
TATATATTACGTAGTAGGATAATTAGTATTTTTTTTATTTACATGTTTTCGGACTCGATATTGTGAGCCAATTAATCCTAGCGAAACTACCCTTTTAGGTAGCCCGAATTCGGCTTAAATGAACCTCCGAGGCCACAAGGGAATTAATTATTTCCTCGTTATATTCGAACCATTGACTTCCAATTTTTTCCTTGTCAATTAAATAAATACTTTTTCAGAAATTCAATTGTTAGATTTTTAGTACGTATTAAAACAAAAGAAAAGAAAATGTAATTTCTTCCAAACCCATCAATGAATAGCTAGAAAACAATTTTTCTTTATTTACGATAATTTATGTGCTTTGGTGTTTTTCTATTTGGTTGTACAACATGATTTTATGCCGCCAATGAAAAATCCACTGAAAAGTATTCAGGTAGATTTGGGATGTGATTAAATAATGTTAAATATTTGTTGGAAGTAAGAATTGTTTGCATTTGTTGTATTTAAAAATATAAAGTCTAGGGGTATAAAGTTTAATGGATAATTTGTTTATTTTTTAAAGTTATAATATAATTTGTAAATTTATAAATTTACACTTAACTCCATATAATTTATTTAAATTAAACCACTAAAGTTTTATTAATTATCTCCTTTTTTCAAGTTTTTGTTTTCACAAATTTGACACATATATTTTTATGTGTTTTTTCTCCATTAGAGTTCTTCACAAATTTTTTTTAATTTTGACTAAATTTATTCAATTTTGACAAAATTTATTCAATTTTGACTTTTTATTGACCAATCAGATGGCACGATTTTGCTAAGCGTCTTAATTGGTCTAATTTTTTAATTCATAAGATTCAATTTGATAAAAAACTCCGAAATGATGTAATTCTTTTTTTATATAAAAGATTGTTATTGTTATTGTTATTAATAAGTGTATCAAAATCTCACACACACAAAAGTGAGTTCCAAATTCTTAACATTTCTAACCGTTGAAAGGATTTTGTGCCAAAATTTTCGCAGTTGGAGGTGTGAATAAGTTTATGCATCCTCACACTTATGAGTGTAATCTTAACATCCTCACATGCACTTAGAAGTGTGAGGTCATCTTATTTTTTCCACATCGTCCAACATCAGGAAGTCAATATTTTGCACGCCATTGTCCTCCACGGGCATGTGAAGTGTGAGTTTTTATTTTTATTTTGCACACTTGTAATGTGAAATTATGTGATCTTCGTCAATTTTGAGGTCAGTAACTGAAAAGAAACATATTATATTTGACTCTCTTAATTATTATTGGAGTCACTTTTATGTGGTCATATTACTCTTAGCATTTAACACTTGTTTTTGTGCAACTCGTGTTGCAAATCAATGTTTATTCCGTGTCATGATTCTATTTAATTGGAAATATCTATATTCGGATTTAAGGTCACTATTTATCTCGAGCTTTAATTTATTTTCTAAATTTTATAGAATTTATTTTATTATTTTTGTCGGTTTTTATTAAAATCGTCAATTTTAATTATTCGCTACTCATGCTTTGGATAATTATCCGTTTTAACGATCGAGAAATCAACAACTCCATATTTTAGCTTCGAAAGCTTATTTATTTTTATTTTGTACTTTTCGACTTTTCCCGTGTTTTGGCCGAAACCGCGTCAAAATAATGTTTTTACAATTTATAACGCGTTAACTAAATAATTGGGCCGAGAACTATGCAACACAAAGTTTATAAAAAAAAAATATGCAAAGCCTAGCCCACACCCCCTTGACCGGCTACATAAGCCCAAATTAAACATCCCTTGTAAATTTTATTAAGAATCGATACAAACTAGAAAGTGTATTCTATATAATTAGATTTCCTTTATAAAACACACACACTAATTAACAAAAAAAAAAAAAGATTCGGTGTCCTCTCCTTCTTTCTGTTCGAACGAAACACACAGAACCCACCAAAACCATCCTTCAAAAATCCTAAAATCACTTCCTTTTTTTTTTATCCCAAATCAATTATAAACTAAACCCCATCATTCCCTGACAAAAGAAACCACCATGCATGATTGATTTTCAAAGTTCTTGATTTTCTTGATTTTTGATTTTAAGGGTTTTGATCTAATTGAGTGTAATTGGTGTTACAAGGAGTTGATATTGAGCGTGTAAACAAGATTTGGTGTAACAAAATCAAGTTTTGGGTCTTTGTTTTGGGTATTGTGGTGTTCGGCCAAGGATCAAACCCAAGGAGGGTTTGATTGTTTTGATTTCTCTTGCATTCCTAGTGATTGTAGGTATTTTTATTACTCTTTTTACATCGATTTAAATATATGTTCCATGCATGTGTTAGATCTTGTAGTGTGAATCCATGGATTGAGGTGCATGTCGCGTTTTTTATTTGCTAAATCAATGTTTATATTGTCTTATAAACTCTTGTGCTAATTACATTTATTCTTTGCTAAATCAATGTTTCATAATATTGTCTTTTAAACTTTCTTGTTAATTACATTTATTTGTCCACATTACATCTTCAACAATAACTTAAAACTCCCTCATTTAAAATCTGCGCAGAAAATTCAACGCTCATTTCGACCACTTTCGAGTCCGTTTTGGCCTTCCGGCGAAACACAAAAGTTGTCCGGAATGTCGTTTTACTTTGCCGCGAAGCTTGTTAGTCTTAAAAATGTCTAATGTCGGATTGAAAAGCTTAAAAAAAGATTCTACATATTTTCAAAAAAAATAGAGTTGCTGCAGATTTGAGAAAAGGGCATTTTCGTCATTTTCTGTCGAGTTTTGGGTCTCGGGTAAAACTAAACAATTGTTTAAAATTCCGTTTTACCTTTTCGCGAGGATAACTAAGGCTGAAAACGTGTGTTAACGGGTTGAAAAGCTTAGGATTAGATACTACATTTTAGTTCGAAAAATAAAATTCTGCAGAAACCTGCAGGGGTATTTTGGTCATTTTCTGTTGGATTTCGGGTCTCGACTAAAACTAAAAAGTTGTCTGAAACGTCGTTTTACATTAAATTGCTTTAGAGTACGAGTCGTGAAAACGTAATTTAGTAGGTCGTTTTCGACGGGTCAGACTTAAGAAAAATTTATAATAAAAAGTCAAACTTGGCAAAATTCTTTTAATGGTCAATTAGCGTTATGAAGAATGATTAGGCATAAAATATAATAACTAAAGCTGAAATTACAACTAATGAGTTAGTCTATCACTTTCATTCGCGTCGAGTTGTCATAATCTTGATAACGGGTCAAAATGGGTAATTTTCATTAAAATTTCACATTAGTTGGAATGGGTTAAAATGGAGTTAAATCTTAAGGCATAACACTTAGTGGGTAAAAGTAAGTAAGTTTGGCGCGCACATGGATTCTACAATATAAGATTACATGTATGAAGGAATATATATATTTTATACTATGCAAAATATGCATTTTCTTATAATTATATTTTCTTATACGCGGACCACTATTATTATAGGTCGCGGTTGAGATTGTTGTTGTCATTCTTCTTCCTTAGTTGACTTTCTCGGTCGATACTTCTATTTTCAGAGAGTTTCTCACAACCTCTCTTTTACCGTTTTAATTGATTTTGGGGTGAAAAGCATGATGTGTTGAATTTAAAGTGTTATGCTCGTACTTTTATGTGACAAAATTTCGAGCATACTTGAACTTGGAAAACGTGTTGAACTTGATATGTATGTTGTTGTATGCTTGGAACCCGTCATTCTGGATTCTCAACTTATTACGACAACTTGGTATTGATTTGGAAAAACTGTATTTGGACATCAATTCTTTTTCTAAAACGATATTTTGTGTACATAATCTTGTGAGCTCACCAACTACTTCGATAATTGACCATTTTTATCATGTTTTTCAGGTGATATTCTTAAAGTGAAAACTTAGCGCATTTGCATATGGACATGTTCAAGATAACTACTTTCTTTCAAGTTATTGTCATTTGCATTTTTTTAAACTTGTACTTGGAAATGTTGTAATTCGGATAAATTTTATTTTATCTTAATTCATGTATGGTGTTTTATCTATCATCTTGTGTGATGTTTATTAATATGTTACACCTCGCGTTTCCGTCTTGGTGGGGTGTGATAGGATTGGTAATCAAAGCCTAAGGTTATATAGAACGCCGGGTTTTCAAAAAAATAAAAATCCAAACTATAACCAAAATGATTTTCTTTTTTCTAAAAACACCAAACATGAAATGAGTCGACTAGTCCGAGTGGTTGCATCATTAGACCTTAATTAGACATAACTTGATCAACTATGTCTAATTCAGGGAGTATCATGCAACACTGGGTATAGTCATTATTTTAAACAAGTTTAAAATTGACTTTCCACTTTAGTCACTGAAAAGCATACTAGAAATTATGTGCATCGTACATCATTTACTCTTAGATGTCCACTATTGATTTTAGTGCATCATGCTTATTTTGATTAATCCATGCGTGTTCTGAGTTTGCGTTTACATCGGTTACTGTCGTTGTAGTGTCACACTGTCCCTAAGTACCTTGTTATTATGGACACCGTCACAGTCATAATATGTCCCATAAATCGTCTTCGTACGCTAATGATTCCGCGAGTGAGTCGCGACGTACACTTAACTACTTTTCATACCCCTACCCTGCATAAGACCTTAAGAAGGACTCGTTGATAGATTCCGAGTAAACACTCAAGGCGAGCAGTAGGTGAACTATATATGCACGACATGTAGAGAGTTCGTTCTTTCGCTATTAGAAATTTCGTCGACCTATATTCCGATCACGCCTCTGTTTAATTTAGTCATGCTATTAAGCCAACCGCTTTGGCTTCTAATGTAAGCATTCTTTGCTTGTTCACCAACACCGTGTTCAGTAATTTAAGATTTTGTTTCTGAGCGACCCCAAAGTTGAGTCAATTTTTCAAAATCATTAAGCTTTTTACCAACTTCTAACTTAAGTTCATGACAATTCTTGTTTGATGAGTTGTGAATTTAAGATTCAAGTTGCTATTTGGCTTAATACCTTTGAAGAATTCACTCGAGGATGGACGAGGCTTGGATGATTTGATGGATACTCAAACGACGTGGATGCAACGCGACTATAGAGAGATTAGGGTCGAAAGCAGGAATGCGCGGTGTTTTATCCATACCCTACCGTGCGTATTACAAATGACTATTTCTCATCCACTATGTGGGTTGACATCATTTTTATCGTGGAAACCTGTTACTTAAACGTTTCGTTCTTGAAGACGTTCGATGAGATGTATTACGTCATTAGTTTCCTTAGGAGCAACTTGTTTTGGAGTGTTACCACTCTAGTTGTTTGGTTGTATGACCATCGCATAGAAGACCCCCTTTTGAGAAAAAAAGATTGATACGAGAACTAGAACCTTATACTTGATACTGGTTAATTGTATAACCATGATAACAAGTTTCGTCCTGGCGTTCGTGTTTTGAAGATGGTACTTATTTAGAGGAGTCGAAGTCCTTTGGTAATAAAACATGTAAAGGTGAGATACTTTTTGAACGCTTCTTTTCAAAAACATAATGAACTAGTATTTCGTTAGAATTAAAAGGCTTCTTGATGATCTTGAAGTTGCTGATGCTAAGGTTTGTGTTACTACTGCTAAGCAAAAGTTAGTGTTGTTCATTAACTTTAATGAAAAATATGCTAAGTAGTTAGTGCTGCTAGTATAAAGTTAGTACTGCTAGTTCACAGTTACTACTGTTAGTATATATATTAGTACTACTAGTGTAAAGTTAGTACTGCTGGTGAAGATTGAAGAAAATATTCTAAGTAATTACTACTGCTTGTACACAGTTAATGTTGCTGGTGTATAAGTTACTACTGCTGGTGTTAAAAGTTAATGCTGCTAGTACAAAAGTTACAACTGCTCAAAGATTAAGACTGCTGAAAGAGTTTCTACTGTCAGAAGAGAATGGATAAAGACAGAAGAAAGGATAAAGATTGATTGGAGATCAAGATTACTTACGTGATAAGTATTAGTTATTTATAAAATAGATCATAGAGAATATTCTAAGTTTTAGAAATATATTGTAAATCGACTAGGACTCCTTGGTGTATAAAAGGAGGTCTTAGGGCATAGAGTTTGCTATCTAGAAAAATATAAAAAGTTGTATAGTTCATAGCTTCAAGGTTTTGTAACCATTATACTAGGAGAGTATTCGTATTATTTGTGATAATAATATTGGAGCTTTTATTGTTGAATTATATTGTCTTGTGTTACTGTTCTATTAAGAATTCTTCTAATATTAAATATTAGATTTCGCATAATCTTTAATACATTCACAATGTTTCTACTATAGTTGTGTTAGATTTATCTAATATAACTAAACCATAAACAAGCTTAAAGAATTCGATCTATTAAAGTGGGATCCAACAAGAGGTATTCTACTCCTGAGACAACATGTGGTATCAGAGATTGTTGCTTTAAGAAACTTTGCTAGAAGATATAGATCAAGACTCTGTACACATGGTGGCTGCATCAAAGGTTTCTATGCTTAAACCGGGTGAGTTTGATTTATAGAGGACGAGGATCGAACAATACATCCAGATGATTGATTATGCATTATGAGAAGTCATAGAGAATGGAAACACTGCACCAAAAACAACAGTAATGGAAGGTGTTGAGAAAGTAATACCTCCTACAACTGCTAAAGAGAAGGCTCAAAAAAGATTAGAGGTGAAGGCCAGAAGTACTTTAATGATGGGAATTCCTAATGAACATCAGTTAAAGTTTAACTCAATTAAGGATGCTAAGGTATTGATGGAAGATGTAGAAAAGAGATTTGGTAGGAATTCAGCTACTAAGAAGACCCAAAGAAATCTTTTAAAGCGGCAATATGAAAACTTCACTGCTTCAAGCTCAGAGATGCTTGATCAAACCTTTGATAGGCTTCAAAAGCTTGTGAGTCATTTGGAGCTTTTGGGAGAAACGATTTCACAAGAAGATGTGAACCAGAAGCTATTAAGGAGCTTGTCATCTGAGTGGAACACACATGCTGTTGTGTAGAGAAATAAAGCTGAGTTAGAAACAATAAGCATGGATGACCTCTATAACAACCTAAAGGTGTATAAACCAGAAGTCAAAGGGATGTCTAGCTCAAGTTTAAGCACACAGAACATGACTTTTGTGTCCTCCTCAAATAACAACTCTGGCAGCAGTAATGAAGTAGTTAATACTGCTCAAACAGTTAATACTGCTTATAGAGTTTCTACTGCCAGCACTCACGTTAATACTGCTAACTCTTCAAATGTTGATAACTTGAGTGATGTTGTTATTTATGCATTCTTGGCTAGTCAACCAAATAGTCCTCAACTTGTTATTGAGGACTTACAACAAATTCATCCAGATGACATTGAAGAGATGGATTTGAGATGGCAAATGGCCATGTTGACTATGAGGGCTAGAAGATTCTTGAAGAATACTGGAAGGAGGCTTACAGTCAATATTGGCTTTGACAAGTCTAAAGTGGAGTGCTACAACTGCCACAAGAAGGGACATTTTGCTAGGGAATGCAGAGCTCCAAGGAATCAAGACTACAAGAATAAGGAAAGTACTAGAAGGAATATACATGTGGAAACTTCCACTTCCACAGCTTCGGTGTCATGTGATGGTCTTGGTGGGTATGACTGGAGTGATCAGGCAGAGGAAGGACCTAATTATGCACTCATGGCTTACTCATCTTCAAGTTCTGACTCAGAGGTATCTAACAATTCAAATTGTTCAAAATCTTGTTTGAAAACTATTAAAACTCTTAAATCTCAATATGATCAACTACATACAGATTTTAAGCAATCTGAGTTAATGGTTCTAGCTTACAAGACAGGATTAGAGTCAGTAGAAGAGAAACTTGAAGTTTATAAGGCAAATGAGTCTATTTATTCACAAGATATAAAGGTCTTAAAATTTGAAATTGAATGTAAAGATATAGCTATCAGAGAACTCAGGAAGAAACTAGAAATAGCTCAAAAAGAAAAAGATAGCATTCAATTTAATGTAGATAAATTTGAAAATGCATCTAAAAGTTAAGACAAGCTCATAGAGTGTCACATTGTTGATAATTGCAAGAAAGGCTTAGGATATAATGCAGTTCCACCTCCCTACACAGGAAACTTTATGCCTCCAACACATGACTTGTCTTTTACTGGTTTAGATGAGTTTGTTAATAAGCCTGTAGTTGAGAACAGAAAGTCTGATGAAGAAGTGTCTAAGGTAGTTAGGAAGTCTAATGATTTTCTAATTATTGAAGATTGGGTGTCAGATAGTTAGGAAGAAGATGTGTCTCAAACTAAAACTGAGAAGAAAACAGTTAAGCCTAGTATTGCTAAGATAGAATTTGTCAAACCTAAGCAACAAAAGAAAACTGCTAGGAAAACTGTTAAATAAATTGAGAAACATAGGCAAAACATTCACAATCCAAGAGGCAATTAAAGAAATTGGAACAATATGATGTCTCAAAAACTAGGAAGCAATTTTGAGATGTTTAATAAGGCATGTTATGTGTGTGGAAGCTTTGATCATTTGCAAGTTGATTGCAATTACCATCAAAAACAGTTTCAAAATCAAAGGATGGTAAAACCTGTTTGGA
>BQNB010142189.1:0-13952 GCA_026074375.1 Tanacetum coccineum | reverse complement strand
AATTATGTTATAAATAAAACATAATTTATCATCCACTAGCTTTTGAAGAAACTTAAAATGATAAAATCTTATCATTTAATCTATAACGTATCACGTTACTAGGGGGTTTCATGTGAGGGGATTTCATTTGGGTAGACGTTTTGACGAGTTGCTGGATTTACGATTTAAAGTGTCCTAGCTCCTCAAACGTTTACTACATGACCTCTAGATTATGATAGCCCGAACAGTGATATGATATTTTCACAAGTTATCAAACCAAAAACCGTTAAACTTTATGAAATAAATTTTGTAATATCATCAATCAAACTAAGACTTGACATATTACTCTAGGTTGCGTGACGAGGCCGTTTACTCCTATTTGAATTAAATTTCAAATCAATCAACTACCTTATCAAGGTGAGTTCATAGTCCCACCTTTACATGTTTTCTAAATCCCGTGGGGAGATACATGCTATAAACCATGAATACAAGTATTTTTCCAACTGTATGCTATCGTGATATATTATTGCCTAAGTTTGCCTTCACTGCCAATATTCTTAATCATGAACCATTAGTCACTTGCGAGTGAACGCGAATATTATGGATAGATCTATTGGGGGTGACAACTCCCGTTGGTGTACCCGTACATGGGGTAACAACACGCACTATATTTGAGAACAAAAGATAACTTTGGCAAGTTACCTTTCCTTAAGGACAGTTGTTCCTTCAAGTCGTTAAATTGACTTCGGATGTTAATGTTTGGTTGCATGAACTTAGGGCAATAATACTGTTTTCCATGATAATTGTATTCGTTGCAATTATTACCACTTATGATGACTTGTATTCAACCATTATATTACAAACCTATGAATTTTACTCAACCATTGTGTTAAACCTTTTAGCGTGTTTATCTCAGGTAATTGAGCAACTTATGGCACGGAGTGGCATTGGACTTGAGGACGTCCAAACTTGTTATCATTCAAACCTTATGATTTTAATGTACTTTGGGACCTCCTTTGTAAAACTCTGATATGATATTGAATGATAACTAAATTTTCCAAAACGTCTGTTTTGAGTCATTTTCTATGATTATGACTGTTGATTAATAAACTAATACCCCAAATTAGCTTCCGCTGCTATATGTCAAAAATGAGGGTGTTACATAAATAAAGAGGAGTCGCAGCGGCTATGAGAAAAACCAATCCAGGTAATATAAGATGCAAACCGCTAAAACCAAGCTCTGAGGGCCTGTTTAAGCCTATAGAGAGACCGCCGTAATAAACACACATAATCAGGATGATCAGAATCCCAAAATCTTGGAGGCTGATGCATATAAACCGTCTCAGATAAATCACCATATAAGAAAGCATTCTTGACATCAAGCTCATGAATCGGCCAATGATGAGAAGCAGCCAAACTAAGAATAGTTCGAATAGTACCCGGTTTAACAACCGGACTGAAGGTCTTATCAACATCAACCCCCTCTAACTGTGTACTACCATTCGCCACAAGACGAGCCTTGTAGCGACTAAGCGTGCCATCTACCAAATACTTATGGCGAAAAAGCTACATACAACAAACAATATTGGTGTCCGTAGGTCAAGGTACTAGAGTCGAAGTTTGATTTTTAATAAGAGCATTATATTCGTCACGCATAGCATTTTGCCAATTAGTATCATTAAAGGCGTCACGATACGATTTGGGTAACGGGGAAACCAAAGGCACATGCATATTGAGACGCTGGGTGGGTCGATTAGACCCGACACGATAACGTGTGACCATGGGGTGAATTGAAACGGGGTTTAGGTTTTGTGGAGGGTCCGGAATAATGGGAGATTGGTCCGCGGATGGTGGTGTTTGGTCTGGAATTTGTTGTTGGGCCACGGGTGGTGTTGTTTGGGTTGGCATTTGTTGTTGGGCTGGGCTAGTTAAATGAGTGGGACTAGTAGGTGTTGTGTATAAATTTGTATTTAAATGTGTGTTTGGATCATTCGTAGTGTGTATAGTGGAATGTGTGTAAATAATTTGAGGTATAATATCAGAGGTGTCATCTAAAAAGTTGTAGTTGGGTGGCGTCGCAGGCTGAGTCAAGCCGTATGGAAAAACGGTCTCATCAAACGTGACATGACGGGAGATAATAATTTTATGGGTTGTTAAATCGAGACAACGATACCCGCGATGATTGGAAGCGTGTCCCAACAATATGGAGGGTGTGGCACGTGGTTCAAGTTTGTGATTATGATATAGGTGTGGGTAACATAAATAATCAAAAGTGCGTAAAAGGCTATAGTCCGGTTGTTTTCCAAACAAGCGAGCATAAGGTATCTCATTGGTAATTACAGCGAAATGTAAAATATTAAGCAAGTGAGTGGCCATATTGAGAGCCTAAACCCAAAATGTGGGTGGAAGATTAGCTTGAAAAAGTAAAGTTCAAATGAGATTATTTATGGTATGAACCATTCGTTCAGACTTACCATTTTGTTGGGATGTTTGGGACATGAAAATCAAAACTGTATACCATTTTTGGTAAAAAGTTTATGAAGGTTACGGTTGTCGAATTCTCCACCATGATCACACTGAAATGAACGAATTTCACACTTGAACTAAGTACGAACATATGTACGAAATAATACAAATTTAGACCAAACATCAGATTTATTAAGCAATGGATAAACCCAAACAAATTGAGAATAATGATCTAAAAAGAAGACATATTATTTAAACCCTGAAAGATTCGGAATGGGTGAAGTCCACACATCCGAGTGAATAATCTCAAAACAAGAAGTAACCACAGTTTTTGAACTAACAAACAGAAGCCTCGCGTGTTTGCCAAGCTGATAAGCGTAACACGTCACCTCCTGGATGTCCAAGACGTTTGTGCCACATATGTTGCTGACTGACAAGAAAGACATGAGGAATGGGAGACGAAGCCATGACAGGGTAAAGGTCCCCGGTGCTATCACATCGGAGAAGCACCCGACGCGTCATGAAATCTTTAGCAGAAAAGCCAAACGCATCAAATTTGATAGTGCAATTATTGTCACGAACAAACTGACGAACAATTTTTAAATTTTTAACAATATGAGGAGTAATTAGGACATTATTTAGGTAAAGGGATCGAAAAGGAGTTGGCAAAATACTATGGCCCGTATTAGTGGCGGGTATAGAATGACCATCACCGACCGAGACCGATGGATAAATACACGTATTAAAAATATCACAAAGATTAGTAACCGAATTATTGAGATGAGAACTCGCACCTGTATCCATGTTCCAAGCGCCGATAGCGGGATCATGAAGCGTCCCTAAAGTAAAAGCATGAGGTAATGTGGTTGCTTGATCTGAAGTGATCGTGGGGCTCGTTGACCCGGCTGAAGCGGTAGGCTGACCAATAGTAGACACGGGCTGGGCTTGTGAAACTGGGCCCATGACCGGATAACCAAAATATTGTGGCTGTAAAGACTGTTGGGCCTGCGGTGGAGACTGGTGGGCTGGCAGATGTGGCTGGACCGGATAGTAAGGGTGGGCCAGGGGATAATAAAAGCCTGGTGGTACTATTGGGCTACCATAAAGCTGGGCCGGTACATAAGATGACGCATGACCAGATGGTGCATATTGAGGTGGGCCTATTGGGCCTGAAGTCTGGGAAGCCACTGGATTGGCATTCGGTGTTGTAACAGTATGCATGGAAGGTGTGTTGACACATGTTTATGGCACATTAATATTAGCAGTAGGCATAGCATCATTGAACCCCAACTTTTTCAACAATTTAACCAACAATTCATTAATGTTGTTATCCTCTAATTTAGCGCCACTACGATTACCACTTTTAGTACCGTTATCATGAGCAAATCTACCCTCGTTACCAAAACAACATGATCCTTTAGCATAATTAAAACACGGCCTCCATGACTTAACTTGAGGAGAAGAAGGTCGTCAATTTATACCTGATTGTGCCATAAGAACCGTAGAAGAAGGTCTATTTGGTTGATGCATGAACAAAGAAACATTAGGAATTATTAGGGTTATATATGGTTTACTGTTTGATGCGTGAGTATGGTATAGAAACATAGGAATCAGTAGGTAGGGTATACAAGGGTTTGTATGGGAGATATATGTAGTAACAGTAAACCAAAAACAAATTGTTGTGACCTTTGCACAACTATAAATCAATCAAAAACAAATTGTTGGGAACTTTGCATAACTATAAATCAATCGCGACCTAAGCACGATCTCTAAAAATTCGTGACCTTTGCATGCAAGAAAATCAAAAGAAGGCTGTGAATTGTCGAGTGAAAAGTTAGGGTTTAGGATCGGCAGTGTTAAGGCCTGATACCATGTGGGAGAATAATTCGTATCTCTCATTTAATCATCAAACGATACATAGAGTACAAGATTATTCTAGAAGTGGGCTTGAGCCCAAGACACAAAACACATAAACTATATGGGCTAACACTTTTTTCTCGCTTGATATTTATTCTCTTTGTTGTTTGTTGATACAAAAGTTGGACGATCCTTGATTAGGTCCGAATTAGGTGTAATACGGATCTGTTAGGCTCCGGTTCTGTATCAATTAAGTCTTGATGTATGAGACCTGCGCACTAAGAAAACAGAGCACCGTTAGGCTTACCGTGGGATTGTCTCCCACGATTATCCTCCGGCGTGAGAGTAAGTAATCGGTTTAGGTTTTAGTAGAAAGTTAGGGTTATGAGGGCGTACCTTAGATGAGAGCCGAGGTGCCCTCTATATACTCACCAAACCCTAATGGGCTTTGTCCCATTAATTAGGTTAGTATCCGAGAGGTCTCATCGTTATTAGTATTTCTCCGTATTTAGTAACTATGGGTAGTGGTGGGCCCACCTCATGATTATGACTCGTTCGTAACGGGTGTTCTAGATACCTGCGCACGTGTGCGCTAGTTGGGCCTCATGGGCCTAAATCCTCGTCGTGATAGCCATAATGTCAGGGCATCCCCATATGCAGTACCATTTGGGTCTTGGAGCCCGTCTTGATGTCGCTATGCCCAGTTCATCATGGACCTGGGTATAAGTACTATTCATGGGTCGGGTGCATGACCCGAGGTTGGACTATACGTCATCATGTCCCCCCAGTCTAGTATGCGCTTGGTAAGACCGCGGATGCTAGACTACAAATAGTCGCGGTAAATATCCCTGGATGCGTATTGTGGAAGAAACAAGAAATTGTCTCCAGCCCAATGAACAATGGAACTGTCCAACTTGAGTCGCAAAATGCCTCTCGTAGTTCCGGTGAAAGGTACTGGAACATACTGATACTATCACAACCCCAACCATAACGATAAAGGACAAGTGGGGGACACGTGTTCCTCATCCGGCGTCGTGTCGGTAACAACTTGCCCTACATAAGGGTTCGCCTCCATTTCACTGTTATTGCCACAGTAAAAAAAAATCTCTTCCACCACCATTGATAAAGCTTCCATTAATCCTTAAAAATCAGACACAGGTAATACGCGCGTGCGCATCCAAACCCATGATTTCGCAAATCATTGGTGATGCCACTTACTGATTTTAGACAGAAATAACAGATGATGAACTCGTGAGATTCACATCTGAGTATTACATCCAATCGCATTGCACCCCGGTAGTGCCGGACTTGCGAGTGCGAGTATAGCGGATTTCCAGAGGTAAGGTTGGGGGTATACAACAAACGTTTTTCTTTTTTCCTTTGAGTTTGCAATCAACGTGTACCCCTTTCGTTGACATTATGGCAAACGTCCTGAATTATTATTGTCTCTATATTTCCCATGCATTGCATAGGCGCGCGGGCAAAAATAATCCAATTCCGGGTTAATTTGGCCCGGCCTATTTGGCAATTCATCCACATCCATTTTTCCGCACCTTCTATCACACCTCTTGTTCAAACGGATGGGTATCGTTTTTCCCAAGCCGCGCCCGGGCGTTTGCAGTGCTATACCGAAAAATTAGATGCGCTAAGGCGTTGAAGGGAGATGGTTCTTCTGGGTAGAATGATGCTTGGTTCCCTGGGACTTCGGCATTCTATTACTCAGGGGTCATTAGCCAGAGGGATGAGCGTCACCCCCCGGTCGTAGTATATGGAGGATGCGGAACTTTATAAATGAGAACCGTAGCCCTATCAACGCATACTCGAAGCCTTTCCTATGCCACATGGGCATTAGTCGTATTTATTTCCAAAAGGCCCCGAGGATGTGCCGACGTTTTAATAATGGCGATTACGGCCAGTGGGGTGCTTGTCCTTTCCTTCTTCTCACTTCCTTCTCCCACGATAGTAGTGTATAACCGCTCTTTCTTATTTAAAGCCTTATGTAACCATTTGTTTTTTTGTTTTCGTTTGTGTTGCGCTGAATGGAATTTGTTTAGCGTGTTCTTTTGAGTAAGCCCAAGCTTGTGACTCGGGGGGGCCCCTTTAAAGAGATGGTGAGGAGCCGCTGGCTGAAAAGTACGGCAGGGCCACAATTGAAACTTGTCTGAGCAACCAAGGTGGAGAGTACTGACGTATTAGCACCCACACCACAGAGCAGTGTACCAGGTGGGAACTGTGGAGCCCCCCAGCGAGACGCAACAAGGCGTTGGTTCTTCATAGGATGCTGATGTCCGCAGGGGGCTGAAAGTGAGGTCTGGAGAAGTTGAAAACTCTGGGTTGAAACGCAAGATGGCCACCAGTGATGAACGGCGCGGGCCACGTCAAAGAGGGTGCGTCAAGTCAGGCAAGGTGGTATAATCGCCTGAGGAGGAAAAAATATATAAATAAGATGGGCGCGACATAATTTTTGGGCGCAACATAATTTGTTGGTAATATATTAACACATTACACAGATGGCGTATTGTGAATTCGGATAATATATATCCGAATATTGTTGATTTGGTAAATCAGTTTTTCTTTTAAAGACGCATGACAAAATGCGTTAACCGAAAAGCAAAAATAATAAGAAAGGTTTTAGAGTTACCGACTTTTGGTTGATTTTTGCTTTTTGATAATATGAGAGCACGAAACATAGTTTATTCATGTCCCACGGATGGCGCCAATCTGTTGATACAAAAGTTGGATGTACCTAGATCAGGCCCGAATTAGGTATAATTCGGGTTGCTTGGCTCCGGCTCTTGCACCAAGTGAATCTTGATTGTGAGACCTGCGCACTAAGAGAGAAAGCACCGTTAGGCTTACCGTGGGATTGTCTCCCACGATTAGACTCCGGCGTGAGAGTAAGTAATCGGTTTATGGTTATAATCGGTGATTATTGGTGTGGAGAGTGTTTAGGGTTCTTAGAGCGTAGAACATACCTGTGAATGGAAGACGAGGGTCTCCTTATATAGGGGTAAAACCCTAAGACCTTTCGTGTCCATAATTAATATAACCGATATACATTAATTACCTCATAAGTAACGGTCATATTAATTATGGGATAAGTAACAGTCATATTAATTATCTCATTAAATGGTCATAAGTAGAGTCAAAGTATGACTCCTTGGTCAACGACAGCGCATGCTGGCGCTATGTTCTAGCGACCCGCGGCCCAGACGTGGTCCGTGACCACGACCCGCTGGCCCAGTAGCGATAGTAAATGGATTGGCCCATATTCGTAGAAATGGGTCGGGACATACTATGGGTCAACATGTCCCCCAGTCTAGTATGATATGGTTCTTGACCATGTTATGCTAGACTTATGTTATACGTCTTCAGCAAGTAAGCTCATAATCGTATAAATAGATCGGGCCATACTATACGGTTACATGTCCCCCAGTCTAGTATGTTGACTGCGTGCAGCACTTGTCGTGCGCGGGGAATATTTCTAGACTCAAGTTCTTTAGACCGTGCTAATTGTGCATACAATGGGCCGTACCCATATACATATGTTTGGTGATGGAGCTCATATGCTTGGTTTCCCGTGTCAGAACGGTAAGGACCCCGTAAGAAGAACAATTTTTCTATAGTCGGGGTAACACTAGCATTGGCCAGGTACCATTCTCGTTCACCTCTTAAGAGAGGATGATAAGAATTCATAAGAGCGGAGATGATCTCCATATATTGCGCGGATATTTCATCCGTCTTGCGCGGACGTGTTGTCCGTCTTGCGTGGACGCGTCGTCCGTCTTTAAAAGGGTGGACGTTTTCGTCCGTTTTTAAGAGTACGGATGTTTTCGTCCGTCTTTAAGAGTGCGGACGTTTCGTCCGTCTTGCGCGGACATTTAATCCGTCTTGCGCGGACGTGTTGTCCGTCTTGCGCGGACGCGTCGTCCGTCTTTAAAAGGGTGGACGTTTTCGTCCGTCTTTAAGAGTGCGGACGTTTCGTCCGTCTTGCGCGGACATTTAATCCGTCTTGCGCGGACGTGTTGTCCGTCTTGCGCGGATATGTCATCCGTCTTGCGCGGATATGCCATCCGTCGTGCGCGGATATGTTATCCGTCATGCGCGGATATGTCATCCGTCTTAGTATTTATGCGAATACAAGATATATCTTGTGTGCGCGTGTATGGGTTGACATTACAATTACATGCGGCGTACCGCAATACCATATCTAGAAGTCAATTGTTTTAACTCCGAAGTTGTTAAACATGCACGGTGTGCGTTACTGCGCGCCTGTCGTGAGACGCGCGTAGACTTACTCCAACGTCTTGAGAGAAAGGTGTTTAACAAGGATACGTGATCCGATGTTGATGGGTTTGCAACCCTCTTACTCAACGAGCTAATTAGTAGGTTCACTCAATCCTTTTCTCCTCGTGGGAGTTATAGGTGCATGCACGCCACGTAGGCAAGAGTTACCACGTAGGTAAATTGTATGTGTTACCGCGTAGGTAAAGTATATAAGTTATGTAAACTTAATCATATTTAAAAAACACATAATTTATAAGAAATATATGAATGGGCCGCGGAGCTAGCTAGGCACCGCGATATTTTATTAATACTTGCAAGTTTTTTATTTAAAGAAAGGAACATTCCAAACATAAAAAATACATGAACATTTAATGGGCGCTTACTAATAGCGAGGAGTCCATGCGTAGGCCGTGGCCTTTTAAAGGTGGCACCGCTTGAGGTTGTAGATGTTCCCTGTGCGGGGTAGTTCCCGCGCGTCTTGATGCGGATATATAATCCGTCAATCCGTCTTTTGGAGAGGACCTAAAATATGAATAAGATAGGCGCGACAAGATATTTCGGACGTACCGAAAGTATAAATAAGATAAGCGCGACGAGATGAGCGCGACATAATATGGCTAAAATCTTTTTATTTAAAAGAAACAATATTGGTAATATATTAACACATTACACAGATGGCGTATTGTGAATTCGGATAATATATATCCGAATATTGTTGATTTGGTAAATCAGTTTTTCGTTTAAAGACGCATGACAAAATGCGTTAACTGAAAAGCAAAAATAATAAGAAAGGTTTTAGAGTTACCGACTTTTGGTTGATTTTTGCTTTTTGATAATATGAGAGCACGAAACATAGTTTATTCATGTCCCACGGATGGCGCCAATCTGTTGATACAAAAGTTGGATGTACCTAGATCAGGCCCGAATTAGGTATAATTCGGGTTGCTTGGCTCCGGCTCTTGCACCAAGTGAATCTTGATTGTGAGACCTGCGCACTAAGAGAGAAAGCACCGTTAGGCTTACCGTGGGATTGTCTCCCACGATTAGACTCCGGCGTGAGAGTAAGTAATCGGTTTATGGTTATAATCGGTGATTATTGGTGTGGAGAGTGTTTAGGGTTCTTAGAGCGTAGAACATACCTGTGAATGGAAGACGAGGGTCTCCTTATATAGGGGTAAAACCCTAAGACCTTTCGTGTCCATAATTAATATAACCGATATACATTAATTACCTCATAAGTAACGGTCATATTAATTATGGGATAAGTAACAATCATATTAATTATCTCATTAAATGGTCATAAGTAGAGTCAAAGTATGACTCCTTGGTCAACGACAGCGCATGCTGGCGCTATGTTCTAGCGACCCGCGGCCCAAAAGTGGTCCGTGACCACGACCCGCTGGCCCAGTAGCGATAGTACATGGATTGGCCCATATTCGTAGAAATGGGTCGGGACATACTATGGGTCAACAGAACCTATTGGTGAACAGTAACTTTTACTGTTCACATCAAAATTTGACATTTACTTTTATAAAAATAGTTTTATAAAAATATTAATTGTCGTAAACTCGCGAAATTCATAACTCATTCGTTATTAACTGAAAATTTTCGTTTCTTATCAATTTGGAATCCTAAAAATATGTGTAATCTGTTAAAAATACTAAACTTGCTGTTTTATATAATTTTTATAAATTGTTTTATAAAAATTCTTTTATAAATCCGTTTATTTATCGTATAACTTGTTTTTACCGTAACTTTTTCGTTATTTATCCGTTTTTCAAGTTTCTTAGCTTTTTGGAATCGTCATGAGACGTACTATTTTATAAAAATATAAAGTGGACAGGTTGTATGTCGAATTAAAACAAAAAGTTAGGATGTCTTTCTTGATTCCATATGTAAACTTTGTTTCTATAACTTTCAACTTTGTATTTTACCATAAGTCTTTTATACTATATATATATATTATATGTCCTACATATAATAAAGTCCATTAGTCAATAATTGTCCTCATATGTCCAAATTACCAAGATTAACAAGTTTATCAAGTTGATTATACACATTTACTTGTAGCTTTTCATGTAAATCATTAAAAACCCTAGTCTTTCATTAACACTTTTTAAGCTTAACCAAGGTTGCTCATCACTTATACTTCCATTATAACCTTATTTTAGTGTTCATATAACATCACTAAAATTCCATAAACAAGATTAACATGTTATTTGCATTACTTTTACTTGTAACATATTAAGTAAACTTTATAAACCCTAATTTGTACATAATCATTTTTACACTTAACCAACATGGTATAACACTTATAGATCCATTTTAACATGATATTATTGACCTAATATCATATGAAAAAGTTTACAAAAGCATAATCACAAGTAAAAATCCCTTTTACATGTTCAAAAGTCTTAAATGGTAATTTTTCTATATAAAACATCATATACATATAAAATCATGAAAATGAAAAGATAAAGGTTTTAGGTAATCTTAGTGATGAATGATGATGATGAGAAATATGTGCTAAACCCTTGTTTAGACTTTAAACCCAAGCTTGCACAATATGAAACCCTAATTTTCCAAATAAACCATAATCTTGATTTATTGCTTCAACACTTGCAAATGGTTAACCAAGGCTTGCAAATACCTTAGTATATCTTAGGAACAATGTTTGTATGTGTGTATGCTCTTAGAAAATCAAGGTATGGATTGCTTAAAGAGGTGTATGTTTGCCGTGGCCAAATAAGGAAGAAAAGGGAGGAAAAGTTGATCTTTTTGCTAACTGTTGAAGGGTTGTGTTTTTCCTATCAAGAGTGCAAGTATTATATGCACTTAGCTAGACTATTGTTTGTTTGTCCAATGGTTGAAAATGGGAAGTCAAGACATAAGTGAGCAAATCAGGAAGTCTTTGTCAAGAAGCAAATAGAAGTATTGCGAAAAAATATCTAAGTGTTCCTCTAATAGTGAGAACATCTCATTAAAATGAGGTATTATGTTCTCAACTTGATATTTCTTTGTTTCTTCTAACCATAACCTGCCAAAAATGATGTATGTAGAGTAATATTGTGTAATTTTTATGTATTGGGTATAAAAGTGGGTATTTGTTGAAGCGTAGAAAAGTTTTGGTGGTTCCGGGTATGCCTAAACGTATTTTATACGCGAAAACAAAGGCAATTTACTAAACCAATAAAAATAAAATGAACAAAGACCATAATTATTCTCAAAATAATTATTTAATACTTGCTTGAAGAATCCATATTGATAATGAGAGCACTATAAGTGTTATTAAGAATCCCGTTGCTCATTCTAGGACCAAGCATATCGAAATTCAATTTCATTTTATTAGAGATTGCTATGAGAAAAGGCTGATCAAAGTTATCAAGATTTACATAGACTCTAATGTTGCAGACCTTCTCACCAAAGGATTTGATGTCACAAGATTTAACTTTTTGGTGGTTAGCATTGGGATGTTAAATTTATAACCATAATTAAGGGGAGGCAAGAAAATTGTTGTATAATTTGTAGATGAATTCCAAGAATAGGAAATGGCTATGATGCTCATTTGAGGTTCACTATACTCTTTGGCATAAGGATTCAAGGTTAGATATGGTACTAAGCTTAGTTCATATTGCTGTAGAAACTTTATACTGCTAATACCAAAATTAATATTGTTAGAAGCTTTCTTTGAAGGGAGGAATTCAATGATAGGATGTTCCTTCAGTGTTGGTTTAATCACCACACAACAAATGGTCATCAGTTCACCATGTCTAACAGACTTTAAGAACTGGCTAGTCTAAAGCAAACAGTTTTGTTAAAGACTTCTCAAATCCGTTGATGGTTGATAGTTTACCAAAAACTATATGGTTATCAATGCACCATGTTATTGCAATAAAGCATTGGCTAGTCCAAAGCAAACGGAATTGGTAAAGACTTCCCAAATCTATTTATGGCTGGTAGTTTGCCAAAAACTATAAAACAGTCCAATGATCCACCTCTCTCAAGAGGTTACACACTTAGAAGTGGGGAGGACAGTTTGGAACTTATGGAATTGATGGCAAACTGTATCTAAATTGTCTACATTATGAGGAAAAAGAATAGAGAGATTTGGTGAGTTCAAAAACAGAAAGAGAGTTGTGTGTGATAAACAGAAATGAGTGTTTGTTGAGAAAAAGAATTGAGAGATATTTTGTGAGTTTAAAAACAGAAAGAGAGTATGTGAGAGTCTACATTGGTGCTGAATATCTATAATGGATCAAGTTTGGAGTTAATACTGCTTGGTATAACACTTAGTACTGTCAGTGTTAAGTTAATACTGCTAGACAAATATTACTACTGCTGGATGAAGTTAGTACTGTTAGGCTTATCATTAATACTGATAGACAAAACTTAGTACTGCTAGGTGTCCGTTAGTACTGTTTGAGTCCTAACAGAATTTCTTCAATCAAAGAGCCGTTGAGATATTTCTGCAGCATCTATAGCTTATAGGGTTTGACTAATTAGAGACTTCTTGATTTATCTATATCATTAAACGATTTCTTCAAGATAAGTACAACTCTTTTACAGTCGGTGAAAACATACTCTTTTAAACCTCACTCATAATTCAATTCACTTTACTAGACCATTACACTTTATCACACGAACTAATCCCACATCTTTACTCATCTTCTCATTCATCAAATGGCACAGTTGGAATTTTGCGACAAGCATAATATGGTCGCATATTTGGTTAAATCTGAAAGCAGTGAGGGTTTTGATGAAATCATAGATTTTCTTACTTCAAGCCATATCTACTATGCCCTTACTGAAAATCCCATTATTTTTGTGTCCCTTATTGAACAATTTTGGGAAACTGCTGTTTTGAGCACTACTGAGGAAGGACTTCAAGCTATTTCTGCAACTATTGATGGACATGAAAAGCTCATAACTGAAGCTTCTTTGAGAAGACATTTGAAGTTAGAAGATGCAGAAGGCATTTCTTCACTCTCCAATGAAGAAATATTCGAGCACTTAGCTCATATGGGGTATGTTCCTAATTCTAAAAGCCTTACATTCTTTAAAGGTCATTTCTCATCCCAGTGGAAGTTCTTTATCTACACAATTCTACATTGTCTGAGCTCCAAGAAGACAACATGGGATCAATTCAGTAGCAACATTGCTACAGTAATCATCTATCTAGCTATAAGCAGGAGGTTTAACTTTTCCAAATTCATCTTTAAAGCTATGGTTAAGAACTTGGATAGCCTACACAAGTTCTTATTGTATCCCATGGTTATTTAACTTTTTCTTAACAAACAACAAAGGTTACTCTTACCTCATACTAGAACCTATCCCACTCCTACTCTGACAAGTAAACTATTTAG
>BQNB010142188.1:0-17167 GCA_026074375.1 Tanacetum coccineum | reverse complement strand
CTTTGACATCAGAGAGTAATTTGATGTTGCCAGGGTAGCCAGGTTCTCTCATGAAATTAAGTATATCCTCTTCAAATGGAGGATCTACAAACTTCTATCCAGGATGTTTTAGACACATCTAAAGCATGTTACAAAAAGTATCCAGATTAAAGGAATAGCTCTTCTTCATCTTGAATCTGATGTGATGCTTTTGATAGGTAATTGTAGCCCAAAATTCCTGCATGTAGACGACAGGGATACTTACAGTGATTAAGAAAGCAGGATAAAAAGGAGTAAGAGAGAGAACATCCATAGCGACTTGAAATGTGGGTTCCTTGGGCTTGAATGTGGTGCTCAATCTGTAGTTGCAATTGCCAATCGTAAGACGTTGTTCTCTTGGAACAAGAGCATCGTCCAAAGCTTGTTGTTGTTCTTTAGTGATACTCATGATTTTGCTAAGAAAGAATCGACACAGTTTATATATAAACAAGTTTATACAGACACTATATCTAGAGACCCTGAATTGACACTTAATGCATGTAACACAAATAGAAATATAACCATCAAAAGAGTGAACTTAAATTGGTTGAGTTTGAAGTAATCCAAATTTAACTTGATTAGATTTCAAAGATAATCATTTTTAAATTTGCTACATAACTCCAGTTTTAAGACACCTTTTGGTTAGAATCTACGTGTTTATGATATTTAGCCTTTTTGAATCCATTAAGTATGATTGAATCTGGTAGAGAAGACTGCGAATTTGAACTCTAAATGGTATTTGCTAATTCGTATGGTAAAGGTAACTGTGAATTCGGATACTACAGGGGTTTGTGAATTTGTGTCCTTAAAGGGTATTGAAAATTCAGACGCTAAAGGATGATTGCGAATTCGAATACTACAGGGTCTACGAATTCGTGTTATAAAGGGTATTACAAATTCGGACGCTAAAGGATGATTGCGAATTCATACATAATAGACTTCCTACAAATTCGTGTATGACTACTGACTGCCAATTCGGAGACCAAAGGCTCCCTGTGAATTTGTGCCTTACTCCTACCTGCCAATTTAAAGACCAAAGGCTCCCTGCTAATTCGTGTCTTACTACTTTCTGTAAATTCGAAGACCACATAGGGATGAAAATTAGGAAGGGTCTATCATTTTGAGTTTGGATTCGAGTATTACATGTGTCTTTCCCTTTCTATATACACTCATTTAGCCAACCAAGAGATAACAGATCATTGTATCAATATTTTAAGCACATGTGTAGCACACTTTGTTCAAACGAGCAATATTTTTCAATAAATCATATATATCCAAGAATCAAACACCTCATTTATTTAAGTCACAGTATACACACATTCGATTATATACTTATCACTTATCCCATACTAACCCAAGAACTTTTTTCTACTAAACCACAAAAACCACATTTTCGTCATAAAGAATCAATCAAAACAAATGCATATGATATCCATATTAAAAACTGTTACAAACGTGTCATTAACACCCAATTATGAACAAAACCCCTCTATCAATTTAAGTTTTTAGTCAAATTTAATTTGAAGAACCCTAACTTGAATTTTTAGGGTTTTTCAAAATTAATCTTTGTAAAAACTAAATTCCTTTGAGATTTATGATCATTGGGGTGTGAAGAACAATTTTGTAATTATACCTTAAGCATGAAAATATCTGGATTACGAGATGAAGGTGGTGGCGATCGAGGAGGGTTTTGAATAAAAATGGAGTGTGTGTTATGTGTGTGTGAAACGGGGCAGAGGGTGATAGGGTAATAAGAATAAAATTTGTTTTTAACTTTTTCACCCCCTAAACTTTAATCTTTTTTCCTCTTATAAATATCAGTTTGTTTAAGCATATAAAAGTTAACATTTTGGCACATATAGTCCCTATTGATTTAACTAATATACCTAACAACTTAAACTTGCATATATTCTCACTCAAGGCATAAACAAATAACATATAAGGCACACATACGCTAAATTGAATTAACTTTCCTTAAAAAAAATTGTGTTCTGTTATTGTTTAAACACCTTTATTCCTTTTATCAAATGACCTTTTGAAGAAGGTTTTTGACATTTACTTGCCCTCAAACACTGACCCGTTTTCTATTTAAAGAGCTGTAGTTGTTGTTTGAGAAGTCAAATGTCTTAGGAAAAAACTTTTTCTGATGAACCAATTGTTTTTATTCATAAAAAAACAAACACCAATTGTAAATAAGATTTCTCTTATTTTCACACATAAGTGCACTGACACGTACACTCATGGAAATATAGGAAGCACGGGCTGTGATGCAAAGTAATCACAAGCCTTTGCATGGTCATAAAGTAGATCATGCCAGAGAATAAGTTCCCATTATGAGGTCAAGTTTTCTTTTTGAAATACTTGCCTTTAAGATAAAGACCGTGTTACTATCTGAAATAAAAGCAAGCCATTTGGCATGTTTTGAAAACAATTGGAACTTCTGCTCGAACTTCATTTATAGCCTCGCATCATTATTGAATAACATTTCTAAGACCGTAAATGTTATCGATTTCCAGACGACATGCCATTATTACCTCCCCTTTTTTCTCATTTTTAATTTTTTCTTTGGTTTTATGAATTTTATATTTTTGTATTTTGTTTTTATAAAAATTTTGAAAAAATGAAAATTCTGTTTGGTTTTTATGGTTTTAATATATATACATATGATACAAGATATTTGAATAGGTACCACCACTATTCATCAACTTCATCTGCCAATTGTTTAAGAGTCTCCAGCGTAAAACTCCACATTCCCAGCTTGTTGATAAGAAATTCAATTCTTTCTTTGCATAGGGGTTTAGTGAAGATGTCCGCTAGTTGATACTCTGTGTTGACAAAGTAAAGTTCGATCACACCATTCTCAACATGCTCCTTGATAAAGTGAAATCTGATGTCTATATGCTTTGATCTGGAATGTTAAACGTTGTTGTAGCATAAGGCAATAGCGCTTAGTCGGTAAGCTGTGATCTCATCAAAAGAATTTGAGCACAACATCCCGACATAGCAATATATTCAGCTTCTGTACTGGATATCGCATCGCTTTTCTACCTTTTTGGTGACCAGCTAACAAGTCTATCTCCCAGAAACTGCATACTACCAGATATGCTACGGCGTGTATCTTGACAACCATTATGATCCGCATCTGCAAATGTTGTTAGTGCAATTGAAGAATCCATCGGATACCATAGACCCCGATTGACGGTTCCTCTTAGATACCGAAAGATCCTTTTGACAGCATGTAGGTGCTTTTCGGTAGGCCGAGCCTGATACCGGGCACACATGCATATAGCAAATTGTAGGTCAGGTCTACTGGCTATGAGATAAAGGAGGGTGCCAATCATACCACGATAGTGTGATGGATCAACAGCTTTCCCTTCTTTATCCTCATCCAGTTTGGATTTTTCCACCATGGGAGTATCCACTGGGTCACAAGAATCAAAACCATATTTCTTTAATGATTCAAGGGCATATTTTGACTGGTTAATAAAGATGCCTCTGGGATTTTGAAAAATCTGTAGTCCTGAGAAAACTAAGATTTTCCCATCATTGACATCTTAAATTTTGAACACATGATTTTAGCAAATAGTGATAAGATCGTTTTAAGCTCAGATTGTTTAGATCCATATCTAGGAAAAATAACATTGAACATGAAAGAATTCATAGCGGAAATAGCATAATGAACAAAGTTATTCCAACAAGGTTTTTCATTCATAATATTTACTATTCGCCCCAATTCTAGATGATCAATTCTAGAACGGTTACTCTAACTAGTAATAGGATCAATGAAACATTGATCTTGGGGCTACAACACTCATTCTAGGCGTTTACAATAAACCATACGCCTAGACACACACACCCCTTTAGTCGACTACATTTTTCGTGCACGCTAAATAACATGCATGTGAATCTCTTTATATAGAGAGATTTCAAGGCTTACAAAGGAAGATAAGAACGAATAATATATTTTAAACATTTAAGAATATCTTCTGTTATCTTTATCTTCTTAAGGAGATCTTCCAGAATCTACATATTCTCCACCAGCTTGTAGAATTCATTATTGACATTTTTAGTCCTTTTGTTTCATTCTTATATTTATTTTGTCTCATCAAATCAAGAAACCCAACAATCTTTCCCTATTTAATGATGACAAAACAAACAAAGTCGCGTACGAACTTCATCATAAAGCCAAAGCTTTCCTTTAAGTTGAGATGTAATCATCTCCCTGAATGAAACAAAACTTCCCCTTAGGTAGATATCCTTTGTATCATGCCACCACATATAATAAGCTGCAAATCAATAAACCTGTAATCTTCTTCCCCTTTTTGTAATTATCAAATAGGGGTCTTTTGTAGATATGCAACTTGGATCAAAATAGCTACAAACCATATACCACAACTACTAATCCAGCCTTCTAATACTCAAAATACCCACCATGAAGCATAATACGAAAAACGACTTTGAGCAGTAGAAACATAAACTAGCAGTAGTAATAAAGATCAGCAGTAGTAATAAAGATCAGCAATAGTAACAAAACACTTCCCCTCAAGGGGTGCATGTAAATGGTTAAACATTTTAACAATAAGCTTCCCCAGAAACCCATATGTTAACCATTTCTTGAATCTTCAATTCTGTAGGCTCTATGTAATGATTACTGATGAAGAAAACTAAGTATAACGAACTTGATACTGAAGTAGAATAACCCAAACTTGTGTCTTATATCTTGCACTATCCACATGACTTCGAACATATACCCAAAACCAATGTATAAGGAGACCGCAATCTCTTGACAATTATTCTCATCTTCTATGAGACACATAACCAAAGTGATAGCAAATGTGAGCATTGAGCACCATAAGAAAAATCACACACCTTTGCTAGATTTGTTAATTCTTCGTCACGTCGTTTCTAAGCACGAACAAGTTACCTCCAAATGTTGTAAGCCATTTGAGATATGATAAGAACACAAACCCAAATAATTCCACTTCATCTTTAAATAGGTGATAAACAATCTTCTTCGTAATCAATTAAACCAAGAAATCCAAAACGAGCCTTTTAAACCTTTAAGAACATTTAAATCTGTCTCAAATACCTCTTGAACCTGTGTGTGTAACAAATCCAAAAATACCTCTGTCCGAGATCTTATAAGTAACCGAGAACAAATCTTCGTGTGTTATCAAACAACACTAACACTATAAACTTCTTTCTCGGACAACAAAGGCAGTACTAACATACTTGAACAACTTTAAAGTATACAAATAGTTTTAACCTTCCATGGATAGTACTAACCTTTGATCTTTTACGCACAAGCAGTACTAAAAATATCTTGTATCAAACATGGCAGTAGTAAACATCAACCTTCAAATTTGAATACCATAGCACCACAAAATATACTCTTGACTGTATTAATATAACACAAATATTCGCTTCCTGTTATCATAACTCATTTGAAATTTTAATTCAAAAAACAAATGAATGTAACTCATTCAAATCCCATGTCACACTTCCGAATACCACAAGCCCAAAGCAAACTTTTAACGAGCAACAGAAACATTCAAACCTGTTACTAGCCCATGCCTTTTATGATATCAGCCCAATGATAAATTTTGGTGTAAGGCCCAAAGATAATTCATACACGGCACAACTGATAAACAACATTCATCCATTTAGCCCATATCCATGAGACATAGTTGATTTGTTAGGCCTGCTACAAAAAAAAAGAAATGCCACAAGTGGGAATCGAACATCAGACCTTGAGAAACAATTACATAACAAAACCCTCATAACCAATTGCGCTATAAAGCCAGTTGTGTTAAACTTCTCATTATGTAATATTAATTCCTTCCTCCATTGCATAGCAACACATGATCTGTCATAAAATCGTTACTAAACCGTCGCTAATATGTGTTCTCCCTCCTCTCAAGGTTATTTTGTGACGCTATAACTGTCACTAAATTGTTGCTATTGTGTCACTAACACTTTGTAAACATAGCAGTACTAAAGTTATTCAAGCAGTACAAACATAAACGTGTAGCAGTACTAAGTATTTTCACGATTGACTTGTTGAGGAAACAATAAACTTAGCATATCAAATTCTTTCAACAGGCATTAATTAGGGCAAGTTAATATTCACAATCAAGAATCACGAATTTGAAATTTAATCAAGATAAAACCTTAATTAAAAGTTTAAACCCTAAATCTTTGATATGCAGACGAATACCTGTTGTAATAACACGACCACCAACAATCTGCTACTTTATTCATAACGACCAAAAATCACAACATAATCTTCTGATATAGACGTGACATGCCATGAACACAAGTCATGATCAGTTTGTGTCTTTATGGAATTAGGGTTTATATTAACCCTAATCTTCATTCTATTTTTCACGAGATTCAATCAACAACAACACGTCAATCTGTTTTGTTCCAAGTCGTATCACACGTTGTCTTCAATAAAAACCGAATTAGGGTTTGTATTAACCCTAACTTTTACCAAATCGACTTCAAATAAAAATAAAAACACGACATCTTCTGTTTATAATAAAATCGTCACCAATAACCTTGTAACATCCTAGATCGAGAGCTACAAGGCTCTGATACCAATTGTTGGGATTCTAGATTTGATGAGACAAAATAAATAAAAGAATGAAACAAAAGGACTAAAATTGTTATTAAAGAATTCTACAAGCTGGTGGAGAATATGTAGATTCTGGAAGATCTCCTTAAGAAGATAAAGATAACAGAAGATATTCTCTAAATATTTAAAAGATTTACTTATCTAATGTTTATCTTCCTTTGTAAGTCTTGATCTCTCCTTATATAAAGAGATCATAAATACATAGTTTTGTGTATCCAGAAAAGTGTGTCAAGATGTAAACAACAGAAAAGTGTGTGTATGTGTGTTCTAGGCGTGAGTTCTCTAATGTAGAAGCCTAGGGTTTAGTTGGTTTAGCCTCAAGGTAATCAAGGTTTTCCTTGATCCCTGTTACAGTTCATTGATGTAACCGTATTATCTTAATCAAATAAAGTGTGTTACTGATGTTTGTAAGCAACTCCGTACTAGTTTAGCATACCTACAGGCTGATCTAAGATACCTAGTGGAGAATTTTAATTTAAACAAGTACAACTAGATCCCTAAGAATGGTAGTTCTTTCCTAAGTGTCTTGATATAAGGCAGAAGTGAAGCTTGTCTGATTATTCAACAATTTAGGGGTTATTGGTTCCACATCAATCTTAAAAGCAGTTCTAGATCACTATGAGAGTTTTTTGGTAACATCATATCAACTATAGCTTTTATCCTTAAGTTTCATTTAAATCATCCTCAAGAGCTGTAATATACAAAACTTTTTTCCTAAAGACTATCATTTAAATCATAAAATTTCCACAGACTTTAGATTGCTTGATTTAATATAAATCATCACAATGTTCTTTTGATCGAATACGTGTTGGTTTACTCGAGTCATAAAGTTGTTTATAGGTTTGTTTCAAATGCTCATTCTTAGCAATAAGCTTTGTCACCCTATGATCCAATTCAATGTTAATTGTTTCAATCTCCTCTAATTCCTGTTTAATCTTATCCTCATTCTTTATCCTACTTAGAACTTTAATTCTCTCTTTCAACTTCTTTATGACCGTGTCTTTCTCTTGGGACTGAGCTTTCAATTCATTTAATTCAAACAATTGATCGAAACTTGGAGCACTTTGATTTGAAACAGGATTGTCCCTTTGAAAAAATTAAGTTGACTATCAACTTCTAAAGAGATGCAATGTTTTTTAAGAGTGGTAAAACTTTTGAACAGTTTATCGTAAATCTCTTTTTCAACAAATCCTTTTTGTTGAGAAGCTCAGTCTCAAGTTTGAGACATTTTTACATTCATGCACATTCACAGAAGCAATATCCACAGAAGAATTCACAATAGTGTTTACGATATCTTTGCAAATAACTTGTTCCAAGAGTCGTTCATTTTTGTTCAAAACTTGATTCATTTTAACTTTAAATGTTTTTTACTCTAAACGATGTTGTTCCACAGCTTGTTCCATTTGATGAAAGACATTTTAGACTTCAGAAAGTTCATCAACTAAATATTGATTGAATGTGTTAAATAAGTCCTTCAGAGCTTTTACAAATGGAATTATTTCATCCCTAAAACAAGCTTTTGTATGTTCGAACCCCCAGCAAGATGGTATTTAAGTTTCTTCAAACTTGTATTAACCATGCTTACTTTAGGAAGTTTTTTTGGAACCTCAACTTTAGTGGGTCTACTAGAAAGAGTGGGTTCTAGAGAATTTACAAAATTCTTAGACCAAAAGTCTTGTTCAGCAGATAATTCAATTTGTGAAACAAATCGTGTTTTAAAATCTTGAGAAAGTTGATTAAGGACAGCATAATCGACTGGTGTAGTATTAACGTTCTTTTCTAACATCATAGGATCTTGTTGTTTTAAAAGCATTTTTGAACGACTCTCTTCAGCAAGTATTAAGGTCTCTTCTGAGTCAGAAATCACAATAGGATTAGTTTTCTCAATAATATCACCAACATATAGCTTCGGTTCCAACTGCTGAGCTTTCTTCAGATAGAAAGGATTTTGAAAACCTAGAGCTTGTTTAGTGGTATGATCATAGAAAAACTGTGGTTTCGTCAACATGTGAACAGTTTGTGCGGATTGATCTCTTTTAAAAACAATATTATCTAGCTATTTGATCCTCTTTTCTAACGTGATTTCCCTGTCAATGTTTCTAGATTCTTCTTTCTTAAAATCATTTTTGAGAAGAGTAACCGTTTGCATTAAAGATTCCTTTTCTTTTAAATGTTCTGAAAGAGTTTGTTTAAGAAGATCAATCTCTACAGACTGTGCACACGAATCTGAAACATTATCTTTACTCTTTAAATCAACATTTTGTCCTTCTTTCAACACTTTAACTTGATCCTTATATCTTTCAAGCTCAGCAGTTAAAATATCATTGACACTTTTATTTTCCAGATTTATCTTTGTACAATTAACTACTTGGGTTTTCAGCTGTTCAATCACAGATAATATCAATGCATCTTGTTGTGCAGAGGAGTTAGAATTCTGAACAGCTGCCTGTTGTGATTCAATCACATACTGAGAATAAGGAATGATATTTCTATCACTGGTTATTTCAGTCTCTGAATGGTTCACAACATTCGATTGTTCAGAAGACGGCATCTCCTGCACAGCTTGATTAATCAAATTATTATTCACATTATCAGGATTATGTACCTCAGCGAGAGCATCTGAACCATAATGAGATAAATTTGCCATGAGAGAAACTTTGGCAGTGTTGAGTTCATCACAATCAGAAATTATATGCATCCAAATCAACAGCTTGATAAGCAGCATTATGAGTAATGACAGTCTGTGTGGCTTGACCTTCTGGAATTCCTGGATCTGCCAAAAATGCTAGTTCCTCCTCATGTAGAATTTGACCACTCGCTTGAGCTTGAACCAACAAAACTTTATCCTTAAACCATGAATCATCCCGTTTTCTCTTTGGTTTAGTGCACTGTTTGGACATGTGTCCTTCCCCTTTATAATTGTAACAAATAACAATCCTTTGTTTTTCACCAAGATTGCTTCCACTTGCTCCTGATTGGTAAGTCCGTTATCACCCGTTAGCTAAATAGTTTGTCCACTGAATTGGTTGTAAGGTTACTCTTCCATTATTAATGGTAGCATGTTGCCTAGGGTTTGACAAATTCCTCAGCTGGTTATTGGTAGTGGGATAGTAGGAAGTAACAACATCAGTTTCTAAGAAATACATCAAGTGAAAAAAAAAAAATGATGCATCAATGGGATCATCACCTTTCTGGAACACTAGTACAATTAGACCCGAGTCAGGTTGAGAAAATTCAGATTGTTGGTTAACTGAGGGAGCATATTCCAATTGAGGGATAGATGATGATGGAGAATAAATGTTGTGGTGAATTGATGGTTGATACTCATTGGATGGATAAGTGATTGAAAGAGGTGTTGATGATTGATGAGTTGAGTATTTTAAGAATTTGAATAAGGTGATACCAACTGTGGAGACCTGATAAGGGTGAAACAAATATGTTGATGTTGAGAGTTTACTGTAAGAGGCTGATGAGTTTGATAAGGAACTGTGTCATTGGTAAGATATGCATCTAAAAGAAAGAGGATCGGAGTGCATTCAGCATCATCGAATTCATTTGCATGCGTTCATATTGTTTCCAAGTAAGCAAGATCAGGTCCACATTAGTAGTATGCAAGTCTTTGACCAACTTAACATCAGTAACGAATTTGCTCCATTCAACGGGAACAGTATTCAGAAACTTGGTATTGACTTGAAATTGCTCCAGTGGCATCTTGTAAATATTCATATCATTGAGTAGCAGAGTGAATCTCAAGTAGTACTCGTGTAATGACTCTCCTTTCTTATATGTAAACTTATCAAATTCGTCGTACAACTTACACTCTCGTTCTTGCTTCGTTAACGACGTTCCTTGCATGAGCAGTTTGATTTTCTCCCAAATATCCTTGGCTACACGATGTTGAATAACAAGAGCATTAATTTTAGTTAGAAGGCCTTGTAGAATAATGTTGTTTGCTTTGATGTCACAATCAGCTTGAATGGGTTATGCGGGAGTTAATTCAGTATATTCCTTTGGTCTGGTTACACCATCCACTGTAATTGTTGGCCAAACAAGTGGACCTTTTTCAACAGAAGCAAGAATCATTCTACCATGAGGTCTATTCATCATATAAAGTTCCATTCTTCTTTTCCACGAGTCATACAAGTGTTTTTCAAGCATCGGTGGTTTGTTGCCACCACCCGAGAGAAGTGACTTATCAGCAAGAGTCGTCATTGATAAAGTGTAAAAGATTACTGTTTGATCGAGCGGTGATAGAAAGTAATTGTGTTTCAAGGTATTGTCTTTTGTGTGTGTTGAGTCTTGAAACTACACGAGATTTTACAATTCTTGACAAAACCGAGAAAATAAGTAAGTGTTTCACAGAATTTTACAAGTCAAAGAAATAAACCGTATAATTTTGATGAAGCAATTTTGAGTTCTAAGTTAATGTTGCAAATTTGTTTGATTAAGTGAAATTGCAAATTCGGGTCTTTATAAAAAATTGCAAATTCGTATCCTGAAGAAGTTGCAAATTCGTGTTCTAATGAAACTGCAAATTCGTGTCCTTCTGATAAGATTGCCAATTCGTGTTCTTATGAAATTTGCAAATTCGGATGTTGAAGTAAAACTGCAAATTCGTGTACTTAAGTAATCTGCGAATTCGGAGTTAACTGAAAACTGCAAATTCGGAGTCTTCTGAAAGATTGCAAGTTCGGAGGCTTCTGTAAAATTGCAAATTCGTTTGATACTAGAAACTGCGAATTCGGGTGAAACACAAATTGCCAATTCGTGTACTAAAGGAAAACTGCCAATTCGTGTCCTAAAGGAAAACTGCCAATTCGTGTGTAACTTGAATTGCGAATTCGGAGACAACGAAAATTGCTAATTCGGATAGAACTAGAGACTGCGAATTCGTGCAACACACGGACGAAACTCAAAATCTTTAAAACACCAAAAGACACATTTTTGATTGTTTTTTCCCAAAATTTCTTGTACAACTAGTATTCCCAAACCTATAGGTACCTTAAAAATGAAAACTTTTTGGTTTTTAAGCCGAAAATTTCAAAATCAAGATTTGTACTTTATAAGGTTTTTTGAAAACAAAAGATGAACAAAAAATGAGTTTTTCTTTGATCCAAAGCAAATACACCTATATCCAAGGATACTAGATCAACTTTACCTAGGTAAATGATCTTTTAGTGTACAAATAAGCTTTGAAAACAAAAGAAAAGAAAGAAAAGGTGTACGGAAAAACGAACCAAACAAGATAAACAAACACAATAACTAAGCAAATCACTCCATGGCTCTTGATACCAATTGAAGAATATATATGTAATCTTGGATTTATGCAAGAACAGGAGATAGAGTGGGTTGGATTAGTCTAGAGAGAGAAAGTAAACATGAAAGATGGAATGTATTATGTGTGTGTAGAAAAATGACTTACAAAGAGAACCAACTAACCAACCCCCTCCCCAAGGCATGGAAAAGAGTATTTTTATGCTAAATATGGCCAGCCATGGGCCTTTGTGTGGCTTTCCATGGGCCTTGGACCATGTTAGCTTACATATCATAAACATGACTTACTTACGGGCTTTGACTATTTCGTATTGGAAGTGACCGAGACTTTTCTTGTTCCTAACACAGCCTTATGAGCCTGAACCTTTCATGCAGCCATTTAGGTATCACCCTAATGGTATGACTTTCATTCACACGGCACGGAAGAGGGTACGTGCACCACAAGCTCATATTGATTCACCACCTATTTTGCCTTCACCTCCAGTAGTACCATCATCACCATTATCTCATCCCCGAGACTCTATCCCTGAGGAGATTATGCCGCCTTAGAAATGAGCCCACTTCCTATCACCACCATCTTCCCCTACTGATCTTTTTGTCCCACCTCGGGTATTTAAGATTGGAGAGAATTCTCAAACTGCTGCGGCTCGACAGCCCACCATTCTTACCCTTATGACGCGTCTGGAGCGCCATGAAGAATAGATCGATACTATTTTGAATCACTTAGATAAGTTTCCCCTTGGATGCATTGAGCATATAGAGTATGGTATAGAAGGTCTTGTTGATGGCCGAGTAATCATACAACGAGATTTTGACAGACTAAAGACCGAGCTTAAAGAATTCCATATTCAGAGAGAGCAGATTACGATTATGAGATTCATTACCATCCTAGAAAGGCAAATGTTGTAGCAGATGCCTTAATCCAGAAGGAACGTATCAAACCACTCTGACTTAGGGCATTAGTCATGACCCTTCACCCAAATTTACCATTAAAAATCATCAATGGTTGTTTCCTAAAAAACCAAATAGCGGGAAAATTTTGACAGCAGTTGGTAGGGATGGAAACAACCATATCTTTCGTGTTACTTGGGCTGTTGTGACAGTTGAAAATAAAGACAATTAGAGTTGGTTTCTTGACTTGTTGGTTGATGACTTGGAAGTACCTAATGGCAATGGTTTGACACTCATTTTTGATCAACATAAGGTACTATGTATTACAATTTTGTTGGTTGTTCTTATACCTTTTTAATGTATATTGTATATTAATGCTTAAGTCAATACTTTTTGAATAGGGTTTAATTGAATTAGTCAAAGAGATAATGCCTCTTGCTGAGCATCGCCAATGTGCTCGCCACATATATGAAGGATTCAAAAAGCAATTTGGTGGAGTTGAATTCAGACTCTTGTTTTGGGCTGCCTCAAAAGCAACATATCCACAGCTTTTTCAAAAGATAATGGAGAAAATTAAAAGAGCAAACCCTAAAGCCCATGACTACTTGATGAAAAAAGACCTTAAGACATGGTCAAGAGCTTACTTTAATGAAGGCATGTGCTGTGAAGCAGTTGAGAATGGGTTTAGTGAATGTTTCAACTCAGTTTTGGTAAGTGTAAGACATAAGCTAATCATAACAATGCTAGAGTCCATGAGAGTCATTATAATGGAAAGGATGAATACTATGAGACATTTGATGAAAAAATGGAATGGTGAAATATGTCCAAATATACAAAAAAATCCTGGAACTGAGAAAGGATCAACAAAGGTACACGCATTAGCTTATTCTTTAAAACTTAAACATAAATGTTTGTCCTTTCATGATCTAATAAAAATTGCTTTTGTAGGTTCTGGCATGTCATTCCTTGTGGTGGAAACCTATTTGAAGTAAGGAAAGATTTAGAAGCATTTAGGGTAGATAAGCCAAAAAGGACTTGCTCATGTAGGATGTGGCAACTGTTAGGTTTGCCTTGTTGCCATGCAATAGCTTATATATTTAGGTTGAATAGAATGGTTGAGGGGTATGTGCCATAATATTTTATGAAGGATTGGTATGTACTTGCCTATAGTCAATACCTAAAACCAGTTGATGGAATTAACTTTTTGCCTGACTATAGTCATTTATTAACTGTATTGTACCCTAAGCCTAAGAGAATGCCTGGCAGACCTAAGAAGAAAAAAATTAGGGCTTGACCTGAACCTAAGTTCAGTATAACAAAATTTTCTAAGACATGAGCCATAATGACATGTCATAATTGTTAGAAAAAGGGGCATAACAAATCTACTTGTAAGAAAGACCCAATACCAGTTGTTCCAAAAGAGAAAGGTAATCCCGGTAGACCAAAAAAACAACAAAACATGGAAACTGTGCCTGAAGACAATGAAATCCCTACTTTTGTGCACAATCCTAGAGATGAAATGGGAGCTTCAAATAGTAGAGGGGTGTTTTATGATAGGAGGGTGAATAACAAAAAAAGAGGTGCTAGTTGTAGTAATGCTAACCAGAATAGAAGAGGTGGGAAGACAAAAGGTGGTAGGGTTTTCCCAACACAGAGGTTAGGAAGAATGGCAGCATGGTTTGGAATAGATCCTGCAAATTCTAATAAAATTGAGAATACACAAGCTGCTAATGCTCCTTTGCCTACCAACAATACCCAAGCTGGGAACATACCAGGTACACTCATATATAATTGGATAGTTATATTAAATGTAAATTATTTGTGTATGAATGAAAACTTTGGTATATATTAGGTACCCAACAATCACAAGTCCTTCCAACAACTCAAGAAAGCACAAGGACAGAGAGGCCAATAACAAGAAGAGTTGTAGCAGAACAAATGCTACAAACAAGGTCAGAAGGAGCTGCACAAAGATAAGCTAAGCAAAGGCAACCATCAAACTTTGTTCCTCTAAGAAAGAAAAGTAAAAGACTAAAAAACCTGAAAGTTGATGAAGTAGTTACACAAGGTGGTTCAACTGACAATGTCACTGGAAAATGAATGCTGAAGTCCAGTTAAATTGCACATATTTTGGGAAATGTATTTGATGTGCAGGAAAACAATTAACTGTCTTATGTTCTAGAATGGTGTCCTATTTTGTATATGGAAGGGCTTAGTTTAAGTAGAAAACTTGGATGTTAAAACTTGTAATGTAACTGATATAGTGTTGCACTTGTTGCCACTATAATGCTCTATTTTGTCCAAGGAAGGGCAGAAGTATGTGTTCTGATCCTAACATTGTAAAGTGCTTATGCACTACAATTTACTGTTATGAAAGAACATAATTCATGGTTTATTTATTTGCATCTGAGTAAGAAGAACATGAAAGAAAGATTCAACATCTGCATATTGCATTAACATCTAATTCTGTGTATTTGTTTGTTTAAGTGTGCGAAGGTGATTTGATTTAGGGATTAGGGTTTATGTAGATTGGAGAAGAAGATGGTAGGACGAGTGGGAAAAGGACGAGGTTATGGTAGAGGAGCAGGAAATATAGTCTTAGTGGAATAACTATGTGGATAATTTTTTTTGACACATAGGATAAAACTTGCTGACATGGCACAAACCCACTCAATGGGTAAAAAGATACCCATAAAAAGACAAAATTCAGGGTTTAAGGTACATAAAAGGCTAAAGTGTAAGTTCGGACCCAGAAAAGCACGAAGTGGTAAGTTTGGTAGTTTGTTATGTCATTAGCCCTTTTTATTTTTATTGGTTACGTAAAACGTCTACGTTTCGCAATAAAATACATTTAGGCATACACGGAAGCACCTATACCTATCTATACTCAAACAAATACCCACTATTATACCGAATACCCAAAATTTAATCATCTTACACTTCTATAAACCCTTATGGCCGGTTTTTATACAAGCATACACAAATAAAATCATAAATCCTCACTAGTATTACTCCTTTCTAGTTATACCCCTACAAGAGTACAACCTTAAACTATTTCTCTAGAAATTGGCACATCACATGTACCCTCCCCCCATCTTTGGTCGTTCCCTCCTCCTAGAGAGGAGTAGAACACCTTTCACATTGTACCAAAACCACTCCTAGTTCATGGTTTGATTAAGGTTGTTTCCACATTGCATTTGACTATATAAGGAAAGTCTTAGGAAGACTTATACACTCTTTCATTTGCAAGAAAACTCTCTCAAAATCTCTCTTATCCTTCCATTACAACTCACGGCTCAAAATAAGTTTTTAGGGTTTCCATAGCTTTGTTTCTAGCAAGGTTATAATCATACATGGGTTCTTAGGTATAATGTCTAAGGTATATCAAGGTAGTTTGGAAGCTTGTGTGTTAATTTAGCAAGGATTGATTCAAGGAAGGAATTAGGGTTTTCTACATTAGGGTTTCAATTTAGGGTTTGCATATTGGGGTTTGATTGTGTGTTGATCATCTTCATACACTCTCATAAGGTTTACATAAACCCTAATCTTTTCAAATGATTAATTTTCTTATTTTATATACATGTTATATTGTTACTCACCATCTAGAGCCATATTTTATAAAAATAGTTTTATAAAAACTGGTACTGTTTTGGATCTGATAAAAATATATAATAATTTTATTATGTTAGATCATCTCAATAAGGAAACCGTGCATATAAAGAACTCTAAAAACGAAATTAAAACGAAGAAGTTATGAGTTTTGCAAGATTTAAAGTTATAAAAATGATTTTTTAAACTTTTTTGGGTTTACTGTTTCGGCACAGATTTTTATAAAATTTGTGAGTTTTTTATTTGGATAGTTTATCTCGTCATGATTTCATACATATAAAGAACAGCGAAACGGAGTTAAAATGAGTGAGTTATGAGTTTTTAAAGATTACGGATAAATATAAATTTACAAAAGCTAATTAATTTTTATAAATAATTTTCTATATTTTTTATAAAAATATAACAATCTGATGGAAATATAAAATGTTGTTTACGAGTGTTTTCGGGTCTGTTTGGGCTTTAAAAACGTTAAGAAATATTGTCGTATCACTTATATATTATTTATATACGTTTTTAACTCTATAAATATTATTTTATAAAACAATTAAACTATTTATATAATATCATTATATGAACCATAAAAATATTAAATAAAGTATTATTAACAAATAATAAATTGTTGGACAAAGATAATACTTTATTTTATGGATACAAATACATAGACATTTATTTAACAAGTACGATTTAAATATGGTTTTGACTTTTTAAATTAAACTAAAACTATTAGGTGGTGGTGTA
>BQNB010142187.1:0-17167 GCA_026074375.1 Tanacetum coccineum | reverse complement strand
TGGAGGTTTGATCCTTTATCAAGCTTGTGGTAATTTATATGCTATGACAGGTAATGAGTGTTTTTTTCCTGTTTCACATATTATTATAAATCATTATACACCAGAAAGAAAGATAGAATCCAACCACTTATGTGAGGTGCTAGTATATAATTTCCGCGCTTTAATTACGAGGTCTAATTGGTTGTGACATGAATTATCTTTATTGAGTAAGTTAAATGCCCCTGATATTGCTATTGACTAGGTAGAAAAGCTTATTTGTTTGAGGATAAGCAAATCCTAAGTGTAGGGATATTTGATAAGGTGTCATTTTATACATTTTTTGGGGTCATATAACCCCCTAAATCATGAAAATCTGCTCAAAATACATGCTTAATCATTTCTTTTTGTATTTTTAGCATTTAGATAGCATTTGGATAGCATTTGGAGTAATTACACGTGACTTGGACTCAATTTGGGAAGAAATGAAGAAGAATTCAACTCTACATGAATTTCAATATCAAAAGAGCACACAATGACTAGAGACGGCTTTGCAATCTATGGCGACACCGTCAGGAGGCTCAACCGACGACGTTAGGATTTTGGTTACAGCATCAGAAGTAGCCGACTCAAAATAAACCCTAAGAAGATTTGCGGGCTGACGGCGTCGAAACTTACAAGCGACGTCGTCGCGTTTATTTTCTATATATACAAACCCTAAATTTTGTGTTAAAGTATGGAATTCGTAGGGTATTTTAGAGGAACGAACTTTATCAATTTTGGGTGAATTTTAGGGTTTCATAACCCTTTTGTATCCAACAATTACTCCATGATTAATTAAAGTAAAGATCTTTCATCCTTTAATCTTTCAATATGTCTGTTTATTGTTTGATTATTTGTTCTTTACTTTCAGTTAACATGCTAGGCTAAATTAATTAGAGTTTGCTTATGATTACATGAAACTTAGTTTGTAAATCCTTTTACTATTGCTTCTTGTTGATTGATGTGTTAGGCTCTAGAAAACTAGCTTCTTAATTGCTTGCGAAGATGTCTAGGGAAACGTGATTGTGTAGAAAGGATACCATCGCAACAGTCTTCATACTACCTTGTCCTAATATGGTTGATCACCTTTTAAGTTTTTGAATGCGTGTAATGTACTCTTAGGGGCCTTGTAATAGTATTCATACTACCTTACTTGTGCGTTGCCTTAACGGAATATTACATAGACGGCGGCTTCGTGTAATTCGTTCATGAATTAGGAAATACTTACAGATTACATCACAAGGGTGACGGGCAATAAGATTATGAGATCAAACTAAGGAGTAGTGCATGACTAAGTGAGCACATTTGTTTACCTATACGAGTTTCCACATAGTTAGTTTAGATTTAATTTAGTTTATTAGTTTAATTAGTTTAAAACAAAACCCCCTTCAAACTCGAGATTTTACTTGCTTTCTAAAAAATATAAAGACATAAAAATAATCTTCTCTCAACCCTTAGATCTTAGTGATGTGTCGTTGTGTGGTGTTAATTTTATTGGTCTAGATGTAAAAATCAATATATGGAGAGCTATCCCGGCATCTAGATTACTTGGTCCGTATCACTAGATCCAGTTGAATGATAGGTCGCATACAAAAGCACGTAAACAAGTATAAATTGATAAACATAAACAAGCAATCAACGATAAATTAAGCAATCGAGATAAACAAACCAAACATTCAGATCTTTATAATAATGGATAATACCCGAACATATTAGCCTTCAAATGTCATAATACAAGAGTAATAATTTAGCCAAGGTAAACTAACCGAGTTAGCGAATGATACCAAAAACTAAATGATTACAAGAGCATAGGAGATTACAAGTTGTTTCCTATTGAATTAATCACGTTGCAATACCTCTTCTGCTATTCTTTTCCTTTGAAAATCGACTTTTATGGTTTTGGTATCGAAAATATGATTTAGCATACTTAAAACTCGTTTTTGAGTTTTCTATTTATAAGGTCTGGAAAAAGGTCGATACGGCGTATCGAGAGTCGTCGATATGGCGTATTGGTCCACCAATTAAACTCATCATCATAAGAAGCATCCTTATTATGCTGCTATATATAATTTAACTAGGGATTAAAGACAATGGTGATTCTTGTTTAAACCCTAGCTTCATAAAACCTTTACCCAACTTACTAGCTTAACATGGAACTTCATACACTAGTAAGTCCGCTAAACCAAATTTTTTTACCATTAATTTGAGCGACGTCACTCGTTAATCCCTTGGTCACCACTGGTCCACTCAGCTCACAATCCTAAGGAGCAAAGATAGGTCGTTATTGATGATCCTATTGGCGCGCGTACTATATGTCAAAAATCAATATATTAAGAGAGCTACCCTGTCATCTAGATTAGCTTGGTCCGCACACTAGATCCAGTTGAGATGAATAGGTCCCGCATACACAAGCACGTAAACAAGTCATACAAATTGATAAACATAAACAAGCAATCAACGATAATATTAAGCAATCGAATAAACAAACCACAACATTCAGATCTTCATAAATAATGGATTTACCCGAACTTATCTTATCCTTCAAACTCATACAAATACAAGAGTAATAAATTTAGCCAAGGGGTAAACTAAACCCGACGACAAACGAATGCTACCAAAACTAAAACGATTTACAAGAGCATAGAGACATTACAATTGTTTCCTATTAAATTAATCACGTTGCAAGACCTCTTCTACTATTCTTTTCCTCTAAAAATCGATTTTTATGGTTTAGGTATCGAAAATATGATTTAGCATACTTAAAACTCATTTTTGAGTTTTCTATTTATAAGGTCTGGAAAAAGGTCGATACGGCGTATCGAGAGTCGTCGATATGGCTCGTCTTGGGGACCATTCTTAAGAAGGACCACGTTCGAGATATCTTCCAAAATATTTTATTTCCACATAAAGGGCATTAATACGGTGACATTTGTCTTTCCTGGATACGGCGTATTGGATATTATTTCCTTCGTGGTCTTTAGTAAAGTGTAGGCACAGATACGCCGTATATTCCATGATGGATATGGCGTATTAGTTGTCTGAACACTAATCTTCATATTTCATACGTTAAGCTCAGTAGGAATGCTTGCCAATTATGGCTAATTTTCCACCAAGTAACACCCATAAGTAACAACACAGATCTCAAATAACAAACGATAAAGTAAGAAATTCTTTGCAATAAATGAACATAAAATGTGTTATTTACTCGGCGATAAATGATGCTAATAAAAAATGACTTTATTTGCATGTCTCCATCAAAATACTCCCCCACTTGAATCCCTACTTGTCCTCAAGTAGCCATTTAGAAGTCTTTTATGTAAAATTTAACCATAGAGACTTTTTATCTCTTTAAGCATTATTTGATCTATAACAAGTACACAACCACACCTCAACAGAAATAGAAGTATGAAAACAACATCAAATCACCGCAACTAATAACTATGTAGGAAAAACATGTAACTAATTGCGCCATTGGCTCGTCATGACCGAGTATTCATCAATAGCTTGGCAAGGATACACATCATCCACTACTAGGCTAAGGAGATCAAGTTTTTAAAGGTAAAATGGTTTTTTATTATAGGCATAGCGGTTGATCAATTCATATAATCTTTTCACCAAAAAGTAGCATAAAATCGAAAACCAACAAGGCAGACTGAAGCACACCTACATGCGGCCAGTAAAGACGGAATTAGACCATGTGTGTTCATCACACCCTCATTAAAGTTTCACCAAGGGTTATGGCGAATGAAGCAGATGATATAGTGGTAGGGGCTCGATCTTCAAACTTTCACCAACTACTAATAACCAACAAGGCAGTCTGAGACAAGACATACATGGCCTAAACGACGGAATAGACATGCATGCTCAGTACACATTCCACAATTCGCATAAAACCCATGGTACATGATTCGGGAAACAAGGGAATTATATTGTTGTTAAACAAAAATTACAAAACAAAATAAACCTAGGCTACCAAGATATAAAGTTGCTAGACAACTTTTTCTCGACCGATACCATAGATTTAAGACACAACTATTTAACAAGACGACTATGATCACAAGATCAAAAACCACAACCCTGTGAGTTTGGCGTTTCTCGGTAACGGTCAACTTCCCAATCAACCCATACAATACATACTTTTAACAAGGCGCAAGTGGCGATATCTACCACTTTATACAAATCTTTACATACGTATGAAGCTTAATAGACGTACAACGAATAATCAACCTATCATGTAAATCATTCGTGTCTAACTTTTTCTAAACGATAATCTTTTAAAAAACTTTCCTCTCTTTTTTGTTGCGATTATACTAATTATTTAGATTTTTTTAACAATACAAATCAAAACACACGGTGTAATTTACCAATCATCTTACACACGATTATAATAACTCGGGATAATCCTTTGTATAATTTTTTTATTTCTTCGGACTTACTTAAAAAACAATAAAGTGTTGGTACTAAAAATCACATGATTATTTGCACTACTTTATACATTCCCAATTGCAAGTCTGGCAAATATCTTCCCAAACCATAACAATATGATAGAAAATTTGCACAACACTCGGTAAATACATACTTTTCACTACTTTAAGCAACTAGCATCTCATATCTGGACACTTAATCAAACATGGTATGCCTAAGGCTTAAAAGGTGCTAACAAGACTTAAACAGTTGGGTGGTTATTCCAAAAGGACATGGCTCTATTGGTATTTCTAGGGACTATACTTTACTCATACAGAATGAGCAGTAAACAAAGGGGTTTAAACATGGAATTTTTAACTAACCAATGTGTAGTTAGTTTTAATGAAAACAACATATAAAGGCTATTTTGGGTGTAATCCTAGAAATTTACCAATTTAAACAAGTTACTCCATCTAAATCCATAGTACTCATTATTGGATGGTTCTTATAGAATAAGATATACCGAATCCAAGTAAACAAAGTCTATAACATCACCGTCACACTCATATTTGTGGGAATTTGGGTAAACATTTGAAACATATACAGCGTTAAAATCCTACAATATCAATAATGAGTTATCATATTTTGTGGAATTTGGGTAAATAATTGGAAACAGATAAGGTTAAATCCTTACAATATCTAATAAGGGTTATTGTGTGCAGGTTATGTATCAAGTAATTTCACAAAAGTATGCTTGAATTTTTTTTAAATTTGAGCATAATTTAAGCATTTTATGTGAAAAAATAGGACAAGTATACATTCTAATTCCCATCCCCCCACTTGAATTATACAACGTCCTCGTCGAATAGATAAAACATTAAAAACATGAATTAAAAGAATTAGAATGAGAAGCTCCCTTGATATTTTGCTCGGTAGATTCTCCAAGTTGAGTTTGTGAGCAAGGATGTGTTTTGTAAATGTGTCTGTATTCCAGCATGACTACAATCACACATAGGATTCCAGATGATTGATACTTCATTAACTTCGTCGATTTCTTTATAGCGAGGTCCTGTGCAAAATATAGGAAAAACATGCAAAATCCTATCTCGGGTATCTATAGTTAATTAAATAAGCTAAATAAATTATATATGAAACCAATACGCCGTATCCATAAACTAAAATACGCCGTATCGAGAAACCTATAAAAAGTATCTAAATATTGGTCAGTCTGTTGAATACGTCGTATCATGTGCATGAATACGTCGTATTGACAAAACTGACAATAATGTTTAAAAGTGCATAAAAATAAATGACTGATAACGTCCAGACATTTAATACGCCGTATGGTATGGAGCAGATACGCTGTATTGATGTCTGGGAAGACAGACTCGATAAAAATAAATAACAATCCGGGTTGTCTCCTAGGAAGCACTTTTCTTTCAGCTAGACTTTAAGTTAGACTTTTTCCTTCCAGATTTCTTCATTCGGTTCATGTTACCATCCATCCTTCGTCCATCATGCGAAAGATTTCTTGGTATGCTCGGCATGCATCTTCGCTTGTACTCGTCAAATCTTCGTATTCATTTTCTTTAATAGCAACATACTCTTCGTCTTGTCCGAATGAATACTTGATCATCTCGAATCTTCCTATATTAAAAACCAGAAACTCATGAGTTTCATTACCACATAACTCATATCTTTCATCACCTTCATGCTCATTCTCATATTCCTATTCATTATGATTATCGTTGGTACTTTCAAAGTCGTCCCAAATTTTCCAACCTTCATTATTCGATTCAACATCTTCATTGATTAATCCTTCCATGATAGCCTTATTTCTTAAAGCTTCTTCTTTTAGCTCGCTATCCTTCAAAGTATCGTACCATTCTAAATCTTGGTAACGGAGCATGTTTCCTACTATGTAAGCTCCTGGTAAGTTTTCTTCATTACAATATCCATCTTTTCTCCAGCTACAGGTAGGTCACTTTGAACATCCATTTTTATAATTAAAGGGCCTACAATAATGCACAACTGGAGGTGGTTCAGTCCATACTCCAATGTCAGTCCATGGTTTTTCGTGTACCCATGGTACATTTTTGTTCCATTTATAAATCCAATCATCCTTGTATTCGTCATAAGTCTTGAATCCCACAATATCACTAGTAAGGACATCCGAGTCTATCTTGAATAGGTAATTGAACTCTTTGAATTTTTTGCGCAGCGGTGTTTCATAATCGAACAAGTTTGTTTCAATCCTAAAAATTTCACTGATTTCTTGTTCATCATCCTGATTAGTTTCTTCAAGATTGAAAGTCTTTTCATTTATTGGCTCAACACCATCACTTCCTAATTTCTAGTAATCCCACAACGCTCCTTTAGTGAATATATCCATCGTCATATAGTTCATAAACTTTGAGACCAACCAATTTTCGAACTCCAGATTAGTGGGGTCCTACTTAATTATCAGGGTGATAACTTTGCCAGTGCGGGAAGGCGGGTAATATTTTCCAAGAAATTTAGCAGTTAAATCGATCCAATAAGTAATTGATCCTTTAATTTTATCAAACCATCTCCATGCATCTCCAACCAATGAGATTGCGAAAACAACAATTCTAAGTTTATCTTGATTTACATTCGGTAAATCAATTAGGTCAACAATTTTTAGAAAGTATTTGATATGCTCAACCGCGTCTTCTTTTCATAGTTGATATCTTTTCTTTATTTGCCATTCTTTTATTGACTAGCTCTGATAAGTACGATCTGTTAAAAAGGTAAAAATATCAGCAGGATTTGCTCTGAAGAAAAAAAATTAGGCACGGAAACCAAATATAAAATCTTAGATTCTGATTGTGTATCAGATGATCGATACGCCATATTCAATGGATATATCTGAATACGCCGTATTAATCTTTTTGAATGAATACGTTGTATTGGATAGAAATTTAGATATGCCATATCCAATGAAAGTGGATACGCCGTATCGGGTTATTGACCAGAACAATGTATTATGAAAAACAATTAAACACACAAACAATTAAACACACAAATATACAAGCAAATATACAGAATATACAGAATTATACACTAATCTAAATTATACTAATCCTAAGGGTTAGATCTAATCTAATGTTAAAAACCAATTTATCAAATAAAAATCAAGATTAATTTTTACTCCCCGGCAACGGCGCCAAAAACTTGATGTGTCGTTGTGTGGTGTTAATTTTATGATTTCAAGTTTAAATTTATATTTTGCCGACTTAACAAAAAACAACACTTTAACGAGTAGTGTACCCGATCGGTGGTAGTTTCGTGGTAAGTAGGGTGTCGATCACTAAGAGCGAGAAACAATCTTTTCAATTTATTAATATTTTGGTTATCTAAACTAAGTTAATTATATTCTATGTTAAACCTATGCTAAACCTATGTTAATCCTAAATCTAACGGATAAGGGGGTTTTCAGCCTGAGAGACTGGCACGGGTTTTGTGGTGACTAAAATTAACTTAAGACACTAAAATACACACAAGCAAATTAACAGAAGATAAAAGAGCGGTCTAGCCAAATATAGGAAAACTGTAATAGCCATTATTAATCCAATCAGAACGTTATTTTGTTTATTTAGCACAATGATTACTTATCTCGAGGCGGCATATCATTCTTAAGATTAAGGCGGTACTTATTCCTTAAACCTAGACACGTAGAATTCTGTCACAATTAAACGCATCCGCTTAAAGCATCCTTATTTGCTTATTATAATCTATCTTAGGGATTAAAGCAATGGTGATCTTGTTAAACCCTAGCTCATAGAGACTTTACCCACTTACTGCTTAATGGCAATTCATACACTAGTAGTCCACTAACCAAGTCTTTACCAATTAACTAAGAACGTACTCGTTGATCCCTGTGTCACCTGCCGGTCCAACTAAGCTCACAATCTAAGGGCAAAGATAGGTCGTTATTTGTGATCCTATTGGTCTAGATGTATAAATCACTATATGGAGAGCTATCCCGGTATCTAGATTACTTGGTCCGTATCACTAGATCCAAGTGAATGATAAGTCGCATACAAAAGTATGTAAATAAGTATAAATTGATAATTATAAATAAGCAATCAACGATAAATTAAGCAATCAAGATAAACAAACCAAACATTCAGATCTTCATAATAATGGCTAATACCCGAAGGTATTAGCCTTTAAATGTCATAATCAATACAAGAGTAATAATTTAGCCAAGGTAAACTAACCGAGTTAACGAATGATACCAAAAACTAAACGATTACAAGAGTATAGGAGATTACAAGTTGTTTCCTATTGAATTGATCACGATGCAATACCTCTTCTGCTCTTCTTTTCCTTTGAAAATCAACTTTTATGGTTTAGGTATTGAAAATATGATTTAGCACACCTAAAACTCGTTTTTGAGTTTTCTATTTATAAGGTCTGGAAAAAGGTCGATACGGCGTATCGAGAGTCTTCGATAATGTGTATTAGGGATTTCTTAAAGTAGGGACCACGTTCGATATCTTCCAGAATATTTTATTTCCATATGGCTTGAATACGGCGTATTGGTCTTTCCTGGATACGACATATTGGATCTTGTTTACTTTGTGGTCTTTAGTGAAGTGTAGTCACAGATATGCCGTATCTTCCTTGATGGATATGGCGTATTGGTTGTCAGAACAGTAATCTTCATATTTTTTCGTTTAAGCTCCAGAATGCGTGCCTTTTTGCTAATCTTTACCAAGTACTTCATAATTACTACAATTCTTAAATACAAACGATTAAGTAACAATTATTTGCAATAATTATATAAAATGGGTTATTTACATGGGATAAATGATGCTATAAAAGTGACGTTATTTGATGTCATCACTTAGTTACATTTAATTCAAGCCGTCATAAACTATTCCCCTAGAGAATGATAACAATCCCCAAGTCTTGCCTATACTACAGTACAACGATTAGGTACTCTGCCTAGGGGATTGTAAAACTTCTTGTGAGTTTGCAAAACCCGCATCATTCAGCCTTGTGCACCAACTCTTGAATGGATCATTTACAAACTGTGTGTCGTTGTCCATGACAATGACCTTGTGGAGTCCAAACCTGCAAAGAATATTATCCCAAACAAATCGCTTTACCTCCTTACCGGTAATCCTAGCAAACATTTTGGCCTCGATCCATTTAGTGAAATAATCGATGGCCACGATCACAAACTTGACTCTTCTGGCTGCTTATGGAAGAGGTCCTAGAATGTCCATACCCCATTGATAGAATGGCCATGGGTCCATGATGGATGTCATCAAGGTTTTTGGCAATTTAGGCACAGGAGCATAGATTTGACATGAATCACACTTTTAGATCTCTTCGCTCGCGTCTTTCTGCATTGTGGGCCAGTAGTATACTTGCCTCATCGCTTTCGCTACTACTGACCGTAGGCCGGAATGCATCCCACAAGCCCCCATGTGTATCTCTCAAATAACATAGTTTGCCTGCAACGGACCCATGCACCTTAACATGGGCACCAAGTATGACTTCTTAAAGAGCACCCCTCCTTCATTACGTATTGATAAATCTTTACCCTCAAACATTGTGCCTTATTCTTGTCCTTTGGCCATATCTCCTCCTCTAAACACTTGATGATTGGGGCCATCCAATTATCACCCTCCTCTTCAACTACCGTGTTAATTTCTTTCGCATCGGTAGATTGCTCATTGAGCCCTTTGACTAGGATCTCCTAGTTAAGTGGTTGAAGGCGACCGAAGCAAGTTTTCTAAGTACGCCAGCCTTTTAGTTTTAGTTCCTTAGAATGTTTTTGATGGATAACCACTTGAAACAAGCGATGTAATCCTTTGCTTTGGCCAGATATTTTACCATACTGTCATTGCTTGCTACATAGCTCCTGTTTATCTGGCTTGCCACCAACTTAGAATCAACCTTTACTTCTAAACTTTGCACCTTCGTCTTTCTTGCTATTCTCAAACCCGCTAGCAGTGCCTCGTATTCTGCCTCGTTATTAGTGCTAACAAAGGTAAGACGGAGGGCATACGTATATTCAACACTGCTAGGACCAATTAGGACTAGACCTGCTTTAGATCCCTTTAAAGTAGAAGCGTCGCCTGTAAAAAGAGTCCATGCCTTGGTAGCATCCCTTTCTGTCGTCGCTTCTAGTGTTCGGAAATAAGACTCTGTTGGTTCTCTATATGAAGATATGAAATCAGCTAGTACTTGACCCTTTATGGCATTTTGAGGTTCAAAGATGATGTTGTATTCCCCTAACTCCACTGTCTGATGCTTCAGTCTTGCTAAGGATTTGCTTTATTGGTTGATCGGTAATAACCTTTACCGGATGGGCTTCGAAGTACCTCCTTAACCTCCAGTTCATGTGAAGCAAAGAAAGTGCTAGCTTCTCCATTGGAGCATAATTTATTTCTGCCTCGTTCAACGTCTGGATTACATAGTGAATGAGGCATTGATTTCTTTTGTTTTGTTAGCAGGACAACGCTTACTGCCTCCTTTGATATTGCAAGATACACACATAAGGTTTCCTTTAGTAATAGGGTGGTTAGGGATGGAAGGTCTAGTATAAGCTTCTTCATCTGCTGAAAGGCGTCTTCTGCCTTTGTTGTTTACCTATACTCGTCCTTGTTCTCTTTGGTTATGTTCTTCAGCATATTAAAAAAAGGCAAAGATCTTTTAGCTGATTTTGCTAGGAAATAGTTTAGGGCTACTAGCTTTCCGCTGAGGCTCTTCATCTCTTTCAATGTTCGAGGTGATTGCGTGTTTGCTAATGCCCTAGTCTTTTTGGGTTTGCTCGGATGCCCTCTGAAGTTACCGTATATCCTAGAAACTTGCCCTCTTCCACACCGAAGGAGCACTTCTTTGGATTCAACTTCATATTTATTCTTCTTAGGTTATCAAATGTTTCGGCAATGTCTGCCAACATTTTTTCATCATTGCTTTTATTACCATATCATCTATATATGCCTCTAAATTCCTCCCAATCTGAGACTGAAACGCTAAATTAACCAGCCTTTGGTAGGTCGCCCCTATGCTTTTTAAACCGAAGGGCATTTTGGTATTACATTACGTCCATTGGTCTGTAGAGAAAGTTGTTTTCTCTTCGTCTTCCTTGGCTATTTGAATTTGGTGATACCCCTTGTAAGCGTCCAAAAAGCATTTGTATTTGAACCCCATGACTGACTCTATCCTATAATCTATGTTAGGGAGAGGGTAGTAATCTTTTAGGCAGGTTGAATTCAGATTCTTGAAATCTATGCACATCCTCCATGCTTCATCGTATTTCTTGACTAGCACCGGGTTAGAGATCCAAGTAGGGTATCAGACTGGCCGAACAATATCAGCCTTGACCCATTCAACAACCTACCTAGCGACTACTTTACTTGTAACACCCCGAAACTAGTTTTTAAGTATTTTATTTTGAGAATGCCATAAGAATGAGTTTGACTATGACTTTATAGGTTTGAAGACGTTATGTGATTGGTTAGTCAAACCCGATAGTCAAACTATAAGTATAAATATTATGGAAATGGGTTTAGAAAGATTAATGTGTTACATTTATGAAAGGAATGGACTTAAGGGACTAAAGTTGTCAAGTGCTAAATAAGTTATATAAGTTAATATGGTTAATACTGGAAGGAAGGCACTTAAGGGACCATTCTTTCCATATAGGCAAACTTGTACCCAACAGATAATTCCTACATTATCTATATTGTTCCAAGAGAGTGTGTATGTGTCAGTTTAGAAGAAAGAAAAGGAGGGAAAAACCATGAAGTCTTGATGATCAATTCATGAAAGGATTTATGGCAAGAGATAATTCACTAGCAATGATCCTACCATGTAAGTAACCTCTAATTGAGTTAATTAAAGAATAAAGGATTAGGGTTCATGTATCCCAAATTGGGGTTTTTGGGTAATTGATAGTCTAAAGCAAGAATTAAGATGTTTATTAATAAAGGTTAAGATTAATTGAAGATTAAGCATAAAGAAATTGGGTTTTACATCATATGATCAAGATATGATCATATGATGATAAATGAATGATATTGGGTAAGTTATGGGTTGTATAAACCCATATTATGAAGTCTCTTTAATATGTATAATTGTGGTTTAAGAAGGATAGCAAGGATGGAAGATGATGGTGATAATGCTTGTGTTTATTAGCTTAGATTCAAGGTAAGTAAATCAGTTGTAATGTGGAATTATATTGATTTTATCATGTATGTGTTATATGGATAATGTAAGAAAAGTTTAGGATGTCTTGGTTAATAAGCTTGGACTATATAGTAGATGTGAGGCTAGTTTAGCAAAACTAGCAAAAGATGTGATTACGCCTAGTTTGACCTATTTAAGGTATGTAATGATTTGTATGGTATATTGTATGTGTTTAATGTGTAATGTGATGGCTTTGGTGAATGTAGTTTTATGGATTAATAATGGATAAGAATGATGCTTATGTGATGAAAGATGTATAATATCATGTTATCGTCGTCACTAAGCCTCGTGCTTACGGTTTAAATGTTTAATGTTTTGTAGGTTCTTGCGATAAAGGTAAAGTGTTTGGAAAAAGGTTAAGGCATGGAAGCAAGGATTAAGTATAAATGAAGATATTTGTAGGAGCTAGTACTAGTTACCGAGCTCGAATCAAAGTTGAACCCTAAATGTTCTAATGGTTTGTTAATGAATGAGTCAAGTGTCAAGTGTCATGTGAAAGTGGTTATGTGTAATGGTTAAAAGTCTTGTGTTTAGTAGATTGTTAAAGTGTACGCAAATAGGTCGAAACGAGTGTTTGGCAAAACCCGTAAGGTATATATTATGGGTCATTTAGACTATGAATGTTCATGAAAACGATGTGTTATAATGTATTAATGAAATCTGGAAGTTTTTATGTATTGTCAAAGTGGTTCAAGTTGTTTTTCGGAAAATGGGTCAAAATATACAAGTGTAGGAAATGGGTCTATTTTAGACTAAAAATGGTCTATTTTTGATTCTGCAGAAAAAGGTCTATTTTAGACTAAAAATGGTCTATTTTTGATTTTGCAGAAAATGGGTCTTTTTTAAACTAAAAATGGTCTATTTTTTATTCTGCCGGTAATGGGTCTAATTTAGATGCAGAAATGTCTATTTTAGACTGATACCAATGTTATTAGTGTAAGGTCAGTCCTGTTTAAGCGTATGAGTAAAAGTTTTAATTTTAGGTCAAATTTATAGTCAGGAAAACTTGGTATCAGAGCTTCAGTCTAAGAGAAGTAGGTTTCCACTATAGGATGCCTATACTTAGACCACTCGTAGATGCATTGCCGTAAGTTTAAGTAACGAAGAATGCGAATGCTTTAGTTATAAAGTAGTTACGTGCTTGCGGCAAATAGAATGACAATGTAAAGACATGGAATGATTATGAGAAATTATAAATGTTATTTGCCATTTGCCGTAAGTTTAAGTAATGAAGAATGTGAATGCTTTAGTTATAAGGTAGTTACGTGCTTGTGGTAAATAGAATGATAATGTAAAGACATGGAATGTTTATGAGAAATTATAAATGTTATTTGCCATAGACTAAAGAATTAAGAATGCAACTAAGAATGTATAACATTTATCGGAAAAGTGTTAAGCGTAGAAGTATATGCTTAAGTAATGTGAAGTCTTGGTGGATTATATGTCTAAGTGATGTATGGTATGTATATTATGATGATATGAATTAAAGAAATGCTTGAGCTAAGATAAATGCATAGGATTGCATTTTAATAAGTAATGGCAAAAGTATATAAGTATGAGCTAGATAAGGTGAAGATTTTTTTAATTATGAAAAGTTGCTTAATAAAGAATTATTATATGAAGAGTAAGCGCTTATATGAATTACTTCTAAAGAAATGAAGTATGATATGTTCTAATGTAGATAACACAATAAAGTATGATAAATAGAATGACATGGTTAAGTACGAGATGTATATGAAAGATGTTTGAGAAGAGTTGCGCTAGAAATCTTAAATGATGCTAAATGCATTAAGGAATGATAAAGTATTAATATAATCATATTAAGGAATGAAAGAGATGTATGCGATGAATAAAAGTGAATTAAATTAGTATATTATAATAATAACCTATGTAAGGTTATAAGCGAAAAGTTAAACAAACTAAAATGATGCTTAGAGAATTGAATAAGTTGCCATTTGGGGTTGTCAAGAGAATGATAAACAAAATGTGAAAACATATACGTATATATAATACATGAAAATGGCAAGTATCAATTAGATCTTGCATAAAATAAAGAAAGATGGATAAAGTGTAAGCTAGAATTGCGTAAGGCAATAAGAATGGAAATGAAAAAGTATATGATTAGAAAAGTACGTAAATAACAAAAAAGGGTAAAGAATGATCAATTAAATTTAGCTTGAATCCAATGATTAATGTAATTGTATCCTTCGGGATAGCCTAATGTAATGGTATCCTTCAGGATAGTCTAATGTGATGGTATCCTTCGGGATAACCTAAGAATGTTAATGATACCACAAGGGTATCGATAATGGGCGAATTAGTACGGGGAGAAAGCCAAGTTTCCTTCCAAAAAAATTTAAGGAGATTGAATCCAAGACTATAAAAGATGATATCGAAAGTAAATGAGATAGCGATATGAGATGAATGGAAAGTAATGAAGACTTAAGTATGTTTGAGTGTTATGTCGAAAGTGTATAAGTAGGATAATTTATAATCTTATTATTTAAATGGACTGGGAAGCCTCTTCATTTAAACAAAGAATTTACAAATCACCGAACCATAAGTTTATACTTCCTTATTTGCATTGATTAGGACGCTTCTCAATATAAATAAAGAAGTATGGACGAGTGGGCTTATGTGTTCTCGACATAGCATGAGAGGGAATCAAGAAGTAAAAGATAAAAGTCTAAGATTTGTTAGAAGTCGTAGGAAATAAGATAGGTGAAATAAGAGTTAAAATGCGACCTTTAGTAGAGAATTTAGAAAGAAAGCTAAAGTTTAAGATGTTAAGAGTATAGGACTAAGGATGAAAGTTGAATTGATGTTGTAATATACCTTATGGCATGGTGTAATGATTATGGTGGTTTCTAAGTATTGTTAGCACCCTAATGTAAATGTGAAGGTCTAAGATAAAGTATTGAATTTTCTCGAATGACTTGTAGTCCTTGATGAGAATTAACTGAAAAAAAGTTATGAAAGCAAAATGTTATAATGGAAACAATAAAAGGAATGTTAAGATGGCTTCGCTAAATAAGAAAGTATTAACTAATGTTGACTTATGATAAAACAAGATAATGCAATTTCTTATGTGATATGTAGTTTTGATGAAAATTTAGAGAAGAAATGAATGGGAATGTAATGGTATAGAGAAAAGGCTACTAAAATGATAGAATTAGAAATGATAAATGTCACCTAAATGGCACTTTTCATTAGAAAAAGTGTAAATGAGATAGAAATGAATGTGAAATAGAACTAGTTAAGGATAATTAGATGTATAATAGCATGGCTAGAGTTGCAAAACCATGTAGGTTGACGCAACTAGTTAAATATATGTTTGAGAATGTTAAGATGTTTGGTCAATATTAGACAAAGAGATTTCGATGACAAAATCTAAATAAGGGGGATAGATTTGTAACACCCCGAAACCCGTTTTTAAGTATTTTATTTCAAGAATGCCATAAGAATGAGTTTGACTATGACTTTATAGGTTTGAAGACGTTATGTGATTGGTTAGTCAAACCCGATAGTCAAACTATAAGTTAAATGTTTGTCAAAGTGGTTAGTATATGTTTATGAGAAGTATTATGTGACCCAAGTATAAGAGAAAAGAACTTGAGGGACCTAAGTTGCCAAAATACCAAACTGGTACTAGAACCTCTTGGTTTTAGTACTCGAACCTCCAGGTTTTAGTACTAGAACCTCCAGGCCTGAGCCTGTAAGGACCATTCTTGCCAGAATTGCAAACTTGTGCCATAATTATGAGATATTGATGCGTATTTTCTTTTAAATAATTATTTACCATGTTTTAAATTTATAAAACGTGTTTCACCTTACAAACGCACTAACAGGCAGAGAACCTGATCGTAAGTAGTATAGAATGGTAAATCCGAGGTCGTCCCAATAGCTAAGTTGTAATTAGTTTTAATTTGAAATGTCACGTTTATAAAATGGTTTTTGATTTGAATTGAAAGGAATTAAAAATAACAATAAAATTAAATACTAAAAATTAAAAGAGTTGGAGATATCAGGAGAGAAAACGTGCTAACCTGTTTACTTCATTACTACTGTTATGAAAACGTTTTCCTATGCAATGTTAAACTATGGTTTCACTAGTGGTTTCTAAGGTCGATAGACTTGAATAAGCATATATAGTCTATTTTATACTTCCTGCGATTCTGACTCAGTCCAAATCATATAGGAGGTAGGATATCCAGGTTGCAGTGGTTAATCCCAACTATTCCCAAAACTAATCTAATAACCTATACAGATTATTAACCCTCTCTGAAAGAGTTCCTGTGCTTTTTAAGTATGTTGAGTGATAAGTGCGGAGACCGATTAGTTCCTACACTAGGGGTCAGAGTCATATATCCTCCCTAGTATCCGATGGATCCCATATTGACTAGATAATCTAATAATGGGGCAAGCCAGGTCTAAACCACACGTACTACCAAAACCTAGGGTTACACGATAGTCAAGGAATATCTAACAAAAGTATAATCTAACAAGAAACAAA
>BQNB010142186.1:0-17167 GCA_026074375.1 Tanacetum coccineum | reverse complement strand
ATAGAATGAAGTGGCTAGAAGAGACCGTAGGATGCTTGGAGTTATTTATGTTTTCTGTTTGAATTGTTTGGTTTATGTTTTTGCTTGTTATTTATTGACGAGACCTCTTTCTCATTAATAAAGACACCATTAGGTTTTGGGTATTGTTATGACACTTTGTGTCTTTGCTTTACTTTAGTTTTCATTTTAGTATTCTTTATATAGACACCATGTGTTGTGATAATATCCATTCTTGTTTACGCCTCGCGTTTCCGCCTTGGCGGGGTGTGACAGAAAAAAATCTGTATTTTCTAATCCTTGGTTTGCTTATATAGGCCTAATGGATAACCCTTTCTACAAGTTTGAGCCCAACTTGGACTTCTTTTCCTTTTTTTTACTATTCCTGTTTTTACTATTCATCCATAAATAATTTTTTTTATTTTCTTTATTATTTACTAAAAGAACTTGAAGTTTGATAATTTATAAAAACCATAAACTATCTCCAAAACCTTCTTTCGCAAAACCTACGTTTTACGCTTTCTAAAAATAACTTTTCATTTCCAAATTCACTTTCTATATATGGAAAGTTTACCAAAAACTCTCATATTTTAACAAACTCATTTCTTTCACAAATGACACGCTTCACATTTTAATCCATCACCTAGACAACCACTTATTAACCAAAACAATTCTTTCAAAATACTAATTCAATTCCATTATCACTATAAGTGATAAAAATGAAATTTCTCCATCAAATAACTCATTTCTCTTAACTTAACCTCTAAAACCTAAACTTATCTTAAATTACTAACACAAAAATACGTATACGTATAAATACTTACACATTTAACACAAAAACGCTAAAATCTCAATAACCATTTCCTCGTCACTCAAAAGTGAACGAAATGAACTCAACAAATTTTAACACAAATCCAATCCTAATGAGACGATCACGCTCAATGGATTGATTATCCAATCTCACATATCCCACACAAACACATATAAACACGTATAACACATAAAATCACATAAACCGTACATTGCAACAGACACATAAGTCAACATTAATGGTTTGACTAGCCTGCTCAAGTCACGGTTGTTACATTATCCTCACCTTCAGAAAATCTCATTCCGAGATTTAACTACTCGAGGCAATATCACTATCGACAAACAACTGAGGACACTTAGACCTCATTTGATCCTTGCGTTCCCAAGTAAACTCAGGGCCACGCTTCGAATTCCAACGAAATTGTATTAACACTATCTTACTACGCTTTAAACTCTTGACCTCTCGGTCCACAAACTCAACGGTTCCTTGATAAAACAAAGAGTCTTGTCAACCTTAATCTCGACAAACTTTCACAAACCGAATCCAATTGCTAATGACTTTTCTTACCCCCACAAGGGTGCAATTAGCAACACAACAATCCCAAACAAAAAGAAACATCCACTAATAGAACCTCACTCGTCATCGAGAAAACTTGTGGTATATCCTATATCATAATACGGGGTCGATTCTTGGATCTGGCTAGTTTCTAGAGAGAGAAACACTAGAGAGAGAATAGTTTAGAGAGAGAAAGTATTTCTTTTGTAAATGAAATAATGAACTAGCTTATCTCTTCCAAAGTTGGAAGAGACTATATATAGTACTTACAATATACCGGGTATTAGTACCCGACTTAAAACCGAAAAATGTACTATAAACTATTAAACTACGAGCTATAATAAACAGTAAAATACACGGGGTGACCGAGTCTTTTTCTAATATCTAACAGAACATTATAGCCAGAACAACTCAGATTTGAGTAAGGTCTATTATAGAATCGGTAATATAAATTAGCATTATTTCGTGTCGACTTTGAAGGTCTTAGAAAATAAACTGTTGGTCGAATAAGCTTGAGGTAGAAACAAATAGGATAGTTAGTAAATGCAACCTAGGACTGGAGAACTATTCTGTTGCTATCAACTTAATACCTTTGGGCATAGAATTTTTGATGTGATAGTAGGAATAGATTGGTTGTCAAAGTCTAAGGCTGAAACGGTTACCATAAGAAGATAGTTCAAATTCCCTTGTCGAACGGCCGCATAAACAAGATTCATAGAGATCGACCTGAATAATATTTGAAACACATTGCGAGTATGAAAACGGACGATAAGAAATACGAAGATTTTCTGATGGTACGATACTTTTCGAAGACCTACCAGGATTACCTCCCCACATCGGCAAGTTGAATCTTGCATAAGCTTAATTCCTGGAACTACACTGATTATGAGATTTCCGTACCAATTGGCGCCTTCTGAAATGCAAGAGCTTCTCTCTCCCTACATCTCAACACTCTCACCACCTCTTCAATACCTTTCCAGCCCTTTTCATTAAGAATGTGCATTGATTATTGGAAATCAAACAAGTTGATGATCTAGTCGACCAATTAAGCGGTGTTGAACATTTCTTTCCTTTCAAAACAATTGACCCTTGATCATGGAATTGACAGCTTAGAGTTCTCCATGAGAAAATCCTTAAGACAATGTTTAGGACTAAATACACTCGCCTTGATTCTTAGTTTCACCATTATTACTAACACACACGATGAATGCGTTCATGGAATTAAGGAACAAAGTATAGAGACCGTAACTAGTTAAGTTCGTTACTTTACTTGTCGATGACATACCTATTTATTGATGAAACAACGAATATCTTGTACAACTTTCGAGCCTATCTATCACCGTACACATTCCAGTCAAGACTTTCCACACTTGTAGATCTTAAGCCATGAATAACCTACATAACGTTGTTGTAATCAGAAACCAGTTAAAGTTTCTCAAAACCTCTCAACTACTAACGGTATCGAGTAACTACACTAAGAACCACTTTTGGGTAACAATAAGAAGAAACATCACAAACGTTGAAGCGTAGGCTATCCAACGCATCGATCTTTGCATCATCTGATGGAATTTTTTTTGTGATATATAATGATACATCAAATGAAGGATTACATTGCATACTAATGCATAGGAACATGAACAGAATTATACGACGCACAATTTAGAGCCAGGAGCTATGAGTTTTGCACTATGAGGTATATGAGATGAGTAGAACTTCTAAAAGACCTCGATTGTGAACTCAAGTACCATCTAAGTACGAGCATTGGGAATGCTAGGTCAGTCAAGTTTGAAATCTCGCATATTGGATGCTCGAGGTAAAGCAATGAAGCAAGGGAAAACTTTGAGATCATAATACACTTTTATAGCTTAAAGCATCCTTTGATTACTCCATATACACCCATCAATGTTGCAAGAATTGGTTATTGAGCAACCCCAAAATTGAGTAACTTCTTCAAAAACATTGAGCTTTTTAACAATTTATTGCTTAATCTCAAGATAGTTCTTGTTTAATGAGTTGCGAGATTAAGTTAGACTTAAGCTGTTAATCAGCTTAAGGTTTTTGATGAATTTGCTCAAGGACGAGAAAGGCTTGAATGACATGAATTAAAATTTGACCAGTTGGAGTTTGATACTTAACGAAAGAGCTTGAATCTCAAGAACTAATGATTTGAGGGAAGTTAACATGAAGGTAATCCATAGATCTAGGTTTCGATTTTCCAGTGATAAGATGTACAAGAATACATGGTAATACTAACAGTGATTAATAATGTAGAAGGATATCACCATGTATGATGGAACATGCTTAACTTGCTCGAAAGTCAAGGACAAATACCTTAAACCGTCCAAATCATTGCGACACACTAAATTCCCTATTAGAATGAGGAACAAATGTCTGAAGACGTAATGACCAAATAGTCTCGAACTGTAAGAAGAACAAGACTTGATGAAAGTGGTAATGGATTGACTAATGAAATCAGTGCATTTCAATCGTGTTCAGGAAATTTAATGTTCATATACATCAATTCAGATAAGAGTAGTCAGCTTACCTAATTATGTTGGTACACACTCCAAGACTATTTAGGTGTATAGTTAAATTTGTTAGAAATACAAAAAAGTCTCGGTCACTTCCAAAATGTCATTAAGTAGCTCGTAGTTAATATTTGGAACTTAGCTAAGCTAACCGGGTCAACATAAATACCCCTTATGTTGACCACGTCTCATGTAAGTGTATAAATACCCTCTCCATGCCTTAGAGAGGGTTGTTGGTTCATTTCATAATACATTTTTCCTTTCTCTCTCTAAAGTGTTCCAACCTCCTCTTTCTCTCTCCAGATTTCTTTACATCATTTCATGGATTGTTGTATGTTTGATATTCTACAATTGGTATCAGTCGCCAAGGGGTGATATCGTGAGTTTGTGTACGTTTCTACCTTGTTAAAAATCGAATTTTGGGTATTTTTTTATTTTGTGCTTCAAAAATCAAACCAAGATTTTTTGTGTTTAAAGTCTTAAAGTTTATGTTTTAAGCAAGATCTAGGCCTAAGATACTTAGTTGTACAAGAAAATTCAAGGTAAAACGTCAAAAAGGTGTGTTTTTAGTGATTTTTAAATGTTTTGTATGATTTTTTCATTCTACGGAATACGTTCTATTTGAAGGGTGTGAAATACATAAACTCTGCAGAATACGTGTGCGGTTTATGACAGGTTGTGCGATTTATGTAATTGTGCGAAATACGTAAACCGTGCGGTTTATTACAGGTGTTTGTATCTTGCGAAATACGCATTTTTGTGAAACAAAACTCTGCTCAATTTTTTGAAATCGTGCGAAATATGTTTGGGAATATGTATGTGATTTTACAGTATAATATGTGTGTGAAACATGTTGTGTAACAAACGTGCGAAACACGTAATTGTGCAAAACAAACCTCTGTCATATTTTCACAAACCGTGCGAAACATTACGTTGAGATAAAACCTGCGGAACATTACATTGACATAAAACCTACGGAATATTACATTGACATAAACCCTGTGGAATATTACACTGATCAGAATTTTTTTTTTATTTTCTACGGTTTGTCTTACTTTGTAAAATCCCACGAAATAACTTGGTAACGAAACAGAAGTCACATCGCGACCCAAAATATAAAAGCAATCATCGATTATAGCAACGATCGAGGTATGAAAACGAAATAAACTTATTGTTGGGCCTCACTTGGGTTTGAATTTTCTCTCTCAAAAGTCAACCAACTTCGGTCCATTGAGGTAAAAAAACAATCTCCCAACGATAGTCACCTAGGGTAGGGGAAGAAACATGACTAAAAAGGAATAAACAAAGGGGTATAAATATTAGTTCCCATATTGAAAAAGTATAGATTTTATATTTATATTTGTTGTAATATCATAATAGAGAGAATTTCAAGCTTATAGATAGCCGGAACATATAGTATATACGTACACAAAAAAATTATTGCCCTAATTGCATCTACTTCAAGGACTCCCTAGGTTATAGTCTAGGGTAACCCACCATTATTTCTATAACATGGCTCTAATACTAATCTGTCACACCCAGCAAGGCGGATACGCGAGGCATAACATGAAAAAGATATTAACAATAGCTCTTGGTATCTTTATTAGAGGATTTACTAAATGGTGTATTAAATGCACAAAGCACAAAGTGTCATGATAACATCAACAAAAAAATATCCAACGATCAAATATGAATGATATGGTTTACCATCCATATCAACGTTCTTTACAATTAAAAACAAAGTCTAGAAATCATAATCAAACATATGCTCAAATAAAACGGTTAGCAAAATCATAGATCTATAAATTGCATCTATGGTCTCACTAGCACCTCTCATATCATTAATTTCAATCACCTGAGTTACCTGAAAACGATGCTAAAACGTCAACACTAGGTTGGTGAGATGCCATAGGTTTTAGACACCAACCTCAAAACATTTCAAAACAACTCTAACATTTCTGTGATAAAGATAAACAGTTGCATGGCATTCATGAAACCTATCACATATACTAATCAATCGCTCAATTCCAAATCCAATATAACTCAAACAAAATGCTCATTCAAAAATAGCTCGGATCAACCAAGTGGGGAAGGAATCGATCCACGATCCAGCCAAAACCCGGGCTCACTTGTCATTTAATTCAACACATAGCAAGTATAGACACATGCAATGCATTTTTTTTACTTTTTTTAAATAAAACTCAACCATCAAAATATCACAGTATTAAAACATCACATTTTTTTACTCAAGCATGTTTTCCCACCCAATAATGAAAAATCTTAGAAAGATAGGGGCTTATGAAACTCACTGTTTCGTGCAGCTACAAGCAATTTAAACTCCTCCTTAACAATACTATACACAATAAAGCTCATGTTTACCATCGGTATGCTAACGCTTAATCCAATTATACATACCCTCAATGGATGGGACTAATTATCTATACTATATTAAAGTCTCTCTACCATCATTTTACACCTTCAATTACTAACCTATACTTGTTTTAAAACTTTACCACATCCTACATTTACTATTTACACTTAAATGTTACACTTCACAGTTTCTGTTTTTAAGAAGAATTTTACACCTACTTATGCGACCTAAACGCACCACTTTAACATCCTCATAATTCAAACCAAAAATCTCACATGCTCCTTTACGTGTCTACTGTCTAACATGTGACTCCCAATCATTAAATTCATACCTAAGTGCTCCTAAGAAAATCAAACTCCAAAACAGTCTCAATTCGGGTCTTATTACGCACTAAAAAGTATGACCCTGAAAAGAATACTCAGGCTTCGAATTAATTAATTTACTTTGGGGGATCTTTAATACACACATAAGACTTAACTTCTGTAGAAGGGATTAATTTAAAACACTTTGACTCAAAATTCGTTTAAAAACACAGTTTTGACAACGAATCTTGTAACCCTTATTTAATTGACTTCCCGACCTCAAAAATTGTTAAGGCCGGATTTTTTGAAAAGTAGATTCAAAATCCTTCAGTTTAAAAAAAGAATCATGTCGTTTGCATTCTCCATCATGGAGATATTCGCCCAACAATCTGACCTAAATTCTGCTCATTAATTAAACACCAAAACGCATAATTCAAGCTCTAATTCCTCATTAAAACTCATAACCACTTACAATTATGAACCCTAATCATTAATTCACCATTAATTATAGTAGACTAAACCCTAATTAAGAAAACCTAATTAAATTTTATGATAAAACTTAATCCATCATGTTTAGATTACATAAATTAACATGATAACTAAAAAGATTAAACTAGGAATAGAATGATTATCTTAATAAATTGATAAAAAAAACTTTTTTTTTCTTTCTCTTGAGGATTCGGTCGACCAAGGAGCAAGGGGGAGAAAAAAAATATGTATTTTCTAATCCTTGGTTTGCTTATATAGGCCTAATGGATAACTCTTTCTATAAGTTTGAGCCTAACTTGGACTTCTTTTCCTTTTTTTTACTATTCCCGTTTTTACTATTCATCCATAAATAATTTTTTTTATTTTCTTTATTATTTACTAAAAGAACTTGAAGTTTGATAATTTATAAAAACCATAAACTATCTCCAAAACCTTCTTTCGCAAAACCTACGTTTTACGCTTTCTAAAAATAACTTTTCATTTCCAAATTCACTTTCTATATATGGAAAGTTTACCAAAAACTCTCATATTTTAACAAACTCATTTCTTTCACAAATGACACGCTTCACATTTTAATCCATCACCTAGACAACCACTTATTAACCAAAACAATTCTTTCAAAATACTAATTCAATTCCATTATCACTATAAGTGATAAAAATGAAATTTCTCCATCAAATAACTCATTTCTCTTAACTTAACCTCTAAAACCTAAACTTATCTTAAATTACTAACACAAAAATACGTATACGTATAAATACTTACACATTTAACACAAAAACGCTAAAATCTCAATAACCATTTCCTCGTCACTCAAAAGTGAACGAAATGAACTCAACAAATTTTAACACAAATCCAATCCTAATGAGACGATCACGCTCAATGGATTGATTATCAAATCTCCCATATCCCACACAAACACATATAAACACGTATAACACATAAAATCACATAAACCGTACGTTGCAACAGACACATAAGTCAACACTAATGGTTTGACTAACCTGCTCAAGTCACGGTTGTTACATAAGTCGTTTCCACGTCAAATGGAAAGAGCTAAGGATCTGGTAAGACTTATACACACTGATGTATATGGCCCGTTCAGAACTGTGTCAAGAGAGGGTGCTAATTACTTCATCACCTTTACAGATGATTTCAGCCGATATGATTTTGTTTACTTGATGAAACATAAACATGAGGTGTTTGAAACATTTAAGGTCTTTCATAATGAAGTTGAAAATCAACTCAGTAAAAAGATAAAGGCTATTTGATCCAATCAAGGAGGAGAATACCTGAGTCATGAGTTTGTTAATCATATGAAAAGTTGTGGTATCGTATCCCAACTAACTCCACCTTATACACCGCAACATAACGGGGTGTCAAAAAGGAGGAATCAGACATTACTTGATATGGTTCAATCTATGATGAATCTAACAACTATGCCAAAATCCTTTTTGGGGATATGCTCTTGAGACGGCAGCTCGCATTCTCAATATGGTTCCAACCAAGAAGGTTGATAGGACGCCTTATGAATTATGGAACGAGAAAGCTCCCAAGTTTTCATACTTAAGGGTTTGGGGTTATGAGGCACTCGTGAAACGAGACACGCCTGACAAACTTGATTCCAGATCCATTAAGTGTATCTTTGTAGGTTACCCTAAGGAAACAATAGGTTACTATTTTTACTATCTACTCGAAAACACGATATTTGTTTCTCGAAACGCTGAGTTCTTTGAAAATACTCTCATGGTACAAGAAGCGAGTGAGAGTCATGGACTTCTCAAATTGAGTGGGAGTGATAAAGTATAATAACTCAGTATTTTCATCACTGTAATATCCATCTATTAAATTAGATGCAATGTAACATCTATATATACCACCTTTTTACAGGGAAATTTTTGCTTTATTCCATTATGTAACATAGATTACATAACTAAAGTAAACGAGCTCACGCAACTACCTATGCCAATTCTATCTACGTTTATATCAAGTAAACGTCCTAATATGTCAAGTCAATATTCTAATCTCCTCTATACCATGTACGTTATCTACTTAGCATAGTTTTCATAACATTATTTCTAAACGAACATTATCCGTTAATGTTTATTCCAAAACCCTAATTTCATGTGTTATTTTATGTTAAATCAAGTGTACAAGTATTCAAGGCTTATGTACAAATACCCTAGCATAACTTTTAAATATATTTTCCCTCCTAAACCTTAGTATAACCTTTTAAAGCATAATGTATAAGCTAACCATGCCTAAAAACTAAATTAGGTCATTTAAGCTCCTAAATCATGTTTAAACATTACCACCACTATAACACCAAGTACAAGCACTTAATGCATGATTCCTAAACCTTAAACCTAATCCCTAAGTCCTTTCTAAACCTTAAACCTAACCCTAAATACTAATCTAAACCCTAATCCTAACCTAATCTACACGAAATGCCTTAAAACCTAAAACTACAAACCAAACGCCCCTAAACCTTAAACAAGAACCTCAAGCACCTCCCTTGCATCACCATGACCTCACTAAGCAACCACCCTAGCACCTCCCTCACACCACCATCATCACCACGTCACTAACTTGGGCACCAAGGTGGTTCATCACCTCCTTGGTTAGTCGTGACCTCCCACCACCCTCCACTATTCATAGCTATCTTCCTAGCTTATAAGAATCACCATATAGCCTCCCTTAGTCACCTCAACTAGCTAGGACACTAATCAAACACCAAAACTTGGGCACCAAGTCTTTTCAAAGGCTATATATAGCCGAACCCAACACCACTTCAAAAATCATTCACCAAACTTGTTTCCACCTTAAAACCTTGATCAAGACTTGTACTAGCAGTAGCATAAGGAAGATATCACGCCCCTAGAAGCCAAGAACCAAGAATAACGAAGCTTTGAACCCATTTCTAGGCGTACGAAACCGAAACAACCCATTTTAACCTGTTTTCGAATTTGTAAATTTTCTACACATTAGATCAAGCATGTTGTTGTTTTAGAACTATCATAAGGTCTATTAGATCCCATATGAACCCTTGAATCCTCAAACCCATGCGTTTTTGGTTAAAACCCTATAAACGACCCGTTTTGATTTTCTAGCTAACGAATCCTTTTTCTAAACTTTTGTTACGTTAGAACATCTTATTTTTGTTTATTCTAATAAGCTATAACCTACAAATTGATTTCTAAATCAAAAATATCAATATTATGAATTTTGGACTTGATTTGCAAATGTATTCATGCAAAGGGGTATATATCGTCACTTTCTGAAATTTATAACTAGAGGGGCTTGCCAATTTTTTTGCAAACTTATCTTATTAAATTATAATATTTTTAATTTAAATTATAAATATATAAAAATATTATAAAAACTCCAATTTTTATTAAAACCCACACATTTATCGTTATTAAATCATCGATGGCGCATTATAAAACAATTACCGTTATATAAGTAACGTAATTTATCATCGACTAGCTTTGAAGAAACTTAAAACTATAACGAATGTTTACAAGGAGAGCTTCATGAGAGGGGTAACATTCGGTATACGTTTTAACGAGTTTGCTGGATTTATGATTTAAAGTGTCCTGGCTCCTCAAACGTTTACTACATGACCTCTGAATTATGATGGCCTGAACAGTGATACAATATTTCCATAAATTAATAAATCAAATGTTAAACTTCATGAAGTTTTGAAAGATAAACAATCAAACTAAGACTTGACATATTACTCGGGTTGGGTGACAAGGCTGTTACTTTCAACTGATATACTTTTGCCATCAATCAGATTTCCCTGTTAAGGTGAGTTCATAGCCTCGCATTTCAATCTTTAAATGTTTCATAAACTCGCGAGGGGGATACATGCTATAAACCATGAATACAAGTGTTTTTCCAACTGTATGCTATCCTGATATATTATTGCCTAAGTCCTTATTTTTGCCATTAAGACCCCAGTATCATGAACCGTTAATTACTCTTCAGAGTAAGAGCGAATACTGTGAGTATATCTATTTAGGACTGAACTCCCCCGTTGGTATACTCGTACTTTTGGTAACCAAACACACTTCATTTGAATAAACTATGCGGGTGTTTAGCAAAGGCACCCGTTAGGGCAACTACTTGTGATTATTGATTATCTCAAGGCTTCGGTGTCATGAGCTTAGGGCATTAATACTGTTTTCTATGATAATTGTATCTACATTGCAATTAGAATTATTATGGGTGTATAACAACGTAACCCACTGTTATGATGACTTGTATTTAAAATGTTTATCATAAACCTATGAATTTCACTCAACCGTTGTGTTGATCTTTTAGCATGTTTATCTCAGGTAATTGAGCAACATATGGCACGGACTTGAAGATGGCTAAACTGTTATCATTCAAACTTTATGTTTCTAGATTTTGAGACCTCTCTTTTTGTAAAACTCTGATGAATAAATGAATGATAACTAAATTTTACAAAAACATCTCTTTATGAGTCATTTTCTATGATTATGACTATTGTTCTATGAAGTAATACCCAAGATTAGCTTCCGCTGCTATATTTGTCAGAATGGGGGTGTTATAGATTGATATCAAGAGCCACGGTTATAGAGAACGAGGTTGAAACCTTAACTATAACTAATTTTCTTTTTCCATTCAAGAAAGTCCTGCGTGCCACTACATATCCCGAATAGTATGTAAAGATACATAACTATTATACTATTATATAAATAACTTATGTTATTTACCGCTGGGTTGTTAACAAAGTGATGTCTTCTCCCAACCACCCTACTTCCAATAATGAGGATGTTATTTCCTCTAACTTTCCGGACTATATCTCCGCTTCCCCGGACTATTCCCCAGCTTCACCAGGAAATACTTATTCTGGCTCTTCAAATAACTCATTTGGTTTAGTTCCAATAGCTTCAACAACTCTTTTACTTTTTCATGATGACCCCTATATGAAGGTTATGCAAGCATATTATTCTAAAGAATCACCTATTCCACCGCCAACTATTATGCCTCCATCTCCAATGCTATCACCAATGTTTACTCCTCAAGAATTCTTTCTTCCTGAGGAATTATTGCCACCTAAGAAACGAGGCCGTAATCGATCATCCTCCTCTACTTCTGTCCTACCTCAAGAATTTAAGATGGGAGAAAGCTCTCGTAAGACAAGTTTGGAACGTCACGAGGAACAAATTGAGGAAATTTTGAATCACCTAGCTGAGCTCTCTTTTGACCGCATTGAGCACATGGAAGACAAATTAGAAGGTCTTAGAAAAGGTTGGGTGATCATACAACAAGATTTTGACAATCTGGAAACTGAATTCCAAGAGGCTCGTACTCAAATTGCTAAACTTTAAAGAAAGCAAATGGGAAATAATAGCAAGATTGCTCTGGCTCGCTTCAGGATTGCTAATCTAGAACAAATCATCGAAGATATCCAGGTTCGTCACCAGCAATAAGGAAAGTCCTTCTGGAATGCAATCCTAATAACACAAGAACAGCCAGGAAGTACCATCGGACTACTAGAGTTTGATACTCATTTATAGCTTTTGTTAAGAACCTAGCCACGAGATGTGTGGTATAAATAATAACACTTGTTAAATTTTGACTATGTACAGTACAAAGGCAAGTTGTTCATGATATAATACAATGGTGATCCCATTATACCTTGTTGTTTCATAATAGCAATTTATCCATCCTATATCCTATAAATTCTCATATATCGTTGTCTCCGTCTTCATCATTATGAATCATACCGTGACTTCTAGAAAATGAACTAATAAGTCTAATGCTTGTTAGAATTCATATCAAATAAGTATATATGATTTCGATATCACTATTATGACAATGTTTATTTTTAAACTATAAGCATTTTAAAGAAAGACTTGTGATATCATTCTTATTACGTGTTGTCTTATGTTGATATAATGCCTCCGAAAAGGACATCAACATCTGAAGCACCAGCCATGACTCAGGCTGCCATCAGGAAACTAGTTGCTGACAGTGTTGTCGCAGCTCTGGAAGCACAAGTTGCAACAATGGCAAGTACTAACAATCCCAATAGAAACACCAAAACTACTGGAACTCCTATAGTAAAAATGGGAAACTATAAAGAGTTCATAAGCTGTTAAACTTTCTACTTCAATGGTACGGAAGGAGCAGTTGGCCTCATCCGCTGGTTTAAACGGACTGAATCAGTATTTGCTACTAGTACTCTGACTAATGATGCCTTTGTCCCTGAGGGGAAATGCATAATGCTATCCTATTAGAACAGAACAAGCTAACAAGATCACCTAGACTAAGTTGAAAAGGCTCTTAACAAATAAGTATTGTCCTCGAACTGAAGTTAAGAAAATGGAAGATGAATTTTACAATCTGACTGTAAAAGGAAATGATCTTAAAACTTACGTTAGAAGATTCCAGGAATTAGCAGTCTTATGCCCAAACATGGTACCAAACACCGAGAAACTCATGGAAGTTTTCATCGAAGGATTACCCAGAAGTATTGAAGGAAATGTTACCGCCTCAAAGCCTCAAACTTTGGAGGAAGCCATTACCATAACTCAAATGTTGATGGATCAGGTAATAAAGCACAATTCTATGCACAGAATCAATGATCACAAACAAAAGTTTGATGATAGAAGGAACACCACTAACAGCAACAACTACCCCAATAATCGCATCAACAACTATCAAAACAACCATAACAACCGCAACAATGATTACCGCCAACAGCAGAATAAAAGACAGGAAACCTTCAGGTCTTATGCTGCCACCCCAACTGAAAACAGTAGGTATACTGGAATCCTTCCTTTGTGTAAGAAATCACTTTGAACAACACACAGAGCCCCCCTTCACTAGTCAAGTGTCAACTTGCAACAAGGTGGGTCATCTGACTAGAAACTGCAGAAACAAAGGACCAGCCACTGGAAGAAATCAGCAACCAGTATCAGTAATCTGTCATGCCTTTGGAGAGAAAGGGCATTACAATTATCAGTGCTCAAAGACAAACAACAGTGCCCACGGAAGAGCATACTTACTGAGCGAGAAGAACACTCACCGAGACTCGAACATAGTCACGAGTACGTTTCTTCTAAACCAACATCTAGCTAGAGTATTATTCGATTCTGGAGCAAATAAAAGTTTTGTATCCATAACTCTTGCTTCTATGCTTAATATCCCACCAATTACACTAGATACCACTTATAATATTGAAATGGCCAATGGAAACTTAGTTGGCACTAATACCGTTATCCAGGGTTGCACTCTAATTCTGTTAAATCAACCTTTCGAAATTGATCTTATGCCAATCAAACTCGATAGTTTTGACGTCGTCATTGGTATGGATTGGTTATCCAAGTATCATGCTAGAATTATTTGTGACGAGAAAGTCATCCACATCCCAATTAACGGTGAAACTTTGATCATCCGAGGTGATCAAAGTAAAACCCGACTAAGTCTCATATCCTATATAAAAATTGAAAGGTATATATCCAGGGGATGTCAAGTTTTCATAGCCCAAGTAATAGAAAAGAAGTCAGACGAGAAAAGACTAGAAGATATCCTAGTAGTCAAAGAATTCCTAGAAGTTTTTCCTGAAGATCTAGCTGGCCTTCCTCCCGTTCGCCAAGTAGAATTCCAAATCGATCTAATTCTAGGACCGGCGCCAGTAGCCCGAGCACCTTACAGATTAGCTCCTTCAGAAATGCAGGAACTATCGAACCAACTTCAAGAATTGGCAGACAGAGGTTTTATCCAACCAAGTACTTTGCCTTGGGGAGCTCCTATCTTATTTGTTAAAACGAAAGATGGATCTTTAAGAATGTGTATCGATTACCGGGAACTAAATAAACTTACTGTAAAGAATCGTTACCCATTACCCAGGATCGATGACTTATTCGACCAACTTCAAGATTCGAGTGTTTACTTGAAAATCGACTTAAGATCAGGCTATCATCAACTGAGAGTAAGGAATGAAGATATTCCCAAGACTGCTTTCAGAACGAGGTACGGACACTATGAATTTCAAGTGATGACATTTGGTTTAACTAACGCACCTGCTGTATTCATAGATCTCATGAACCGTGTGTGCAAACCATACTTGGATAAATTTGTGATAGTGTTCATCGATGATATTCTCATCTACTCTCGTAACAAAGAAGAATACGCAGATTATCTGAGAATAATCTTGGAATTACTCAGAAAAGAGAAATTATATGCCAATTTCTCCAAGTGTCATTTATGGATCAGTATCGTACAATATCTTGGACACTTAATTGATAGTCAAGGACTTCATGTTGACCCCGCCAAGATTGAAGCAGTTAAAAATTGGGCATCTCCTACTACACCCACAGAAATACATCAATTCTTAGGATTTGCCGGCTATTATCGAAGATTTATCAAGGATTTTTCAAAGATTGCAAAGTCTTTGACTGAATTAACCCAGAAAAACAAGAAGTATATCTGGGGAAAAGACCAAGAGTCGGTTTTTCAACTACTTAAACATAAGCTATGTGAAGCTCTAATCTTAGCATTACTAGAAGGAAACGACGATTTTGTTGTTTACTATAATGCATCACTTCAAGGACTAGGAGCTGTATTAATGCAAAGGGAAAAAGTTATTGCATATGCATCCCGATAACTCAAACCTCATAAAGAAAACTATACCACTCATGATCTCAAATTAGGAGCGGTAGTGTTCTCTCTTAAAATTTAGAGACACTGTCTATACGGTACAAAGTGTACTATGTTCAATGATCATAAAAGTCTTCAGCATATCCTTGATCAGAAAGAGTTGAACATGAAACAACGCTGTTGGTTAGAATTGCTCGCAGATTACCATTGTGAGATTCGTTACCATCCTAGAAATGCAAATGTTGTGGCAGATGCCTTAAGCCGAATCAAACCACTCCAAGTTAGATCATTAGTCATGACCATTCACCCAAAATTTCCATCATAAATCCTTCAAGCCCAAAATGAAGCACTCAAAGAAGAAACCCTTAAAGCTGAGAACTTACGAGGAATGAAAAAAGCATTTGAAATACGTCCTGATGGAACCTGATGTATTAAGAATCGAAGTTGGTTACCACTCTTTGGTAATCTGAGGGACTTGATCATGCATGAGTCTCATAAATCGAAGTATTCCATTTACCTAGGTTTTGACAAGATGTATCAAGATCTAAAGAAACTCTATTGGTGGCCTAACATGAAGGCAATTATTGTTGAATATGTTGGCAAGTGTTTAACATGTTCTATAGTTAAAGCTGAATGTCAGAAGCCATCCAGCTTACTAGTACAACAGGAGATTCCTATGTGGAAGTGGGAGAGAATAACGATGGATTTCGTCACAAAACTACCCAAAACCTCAAACGGACATGACACAATCTGGGTCATGGTCGATCGCCTTACCAAATCCGCACATTTCATCCCTACCTAAGAGACAGATAGTATGGAAACCCTTACAAGGTTGTACATTAAAGAAATAGTCTCCCGGCATGGCGTGCCAATATCTATCATCTCGGATCGTGATAGTCATTTCACATCCAGATTCTGGCAATCATTACAAAGTGCTTTGGGTACTCAATTAGACAAGAGTACGGCATATCATCCCGAAACTAATGGGCAAAGTGAAAGAACTATCCAAACACTCGAAGATATGCTTTAAGCCTGTGTTATAGATTTTGGAAAAGGATGGGAAAGACTGTGAGTCCCTAACTGAATAGATCTTTATAGCCTACTAAGGGTGATAGCCAACTTGTATAAATACAGTTTGACTATATAGAAACACTGACTATGAATACTATGTGCTAATGCGGAATCTTAACACAAGTACTAAGAAGAACAATGAAAAACTAAATAATGATTTCTATTAATCTGCTTTGAGTGATTACAGATTACTAACTATGAGATATGATTGTATGAGATATATATTGAGGGATCCTTTTATAAACCAAGGATAAACCCTAACAGGCTTACAAAACACGTAAAAGATAATACATATCTTTTCCTAGAATATCTCATACATATCTTGGTGTGTAGTAATCAAATTTATATACCAATAGTAATAATCCCGTAAGAATTCTTTCCAAAATACTTCTCAACCAAGAGAAAT
>BQNB010142185.1:0-13315 GCA_026074375.1 Tanacetum coccineum | reverse complement strand
GATTGTTTTATCCATGAAGTAATACCCCAGATTAGCTTCCGCTGCTATATTGTAAAAATAGGGGTGTTACAGATTTTGCTTGAACCCGTTAAAAATGAATACCAGAAATGGCATGGGTTATCTGCTAATGAGAAAGGATCATAAACGAGAGGTTGACAAGTTTAGGATTCATTGATCAATAATTGTCGTAGTAATGTCATTTTGACTCAAACTGAACAAACTCTTTTTAGAAAAAGTTGTAATTTGCAGCGAGTGAACAAGTGTATTATGATAATGATAAAACTGAATTAGTGGTTGAGTTCATAGGATGCTACTCTTTATACATCTTTACACATATAGACGATAATCCGCGCATAACAACGATAATGTGTAGCGTCAATTTGTTTATGTGTGTAATTTTTCATGTGTATATAGGTGTAAGGGAGAGTGGAGAAAGTTTGTGGATTAATTTGCAATTAAATATATAAATCTACCGGTTGAACTGGGAACCTGTTAGGAGACCGGGCCGGATGTGATCGGGGTTTTGCTTGTTTGAGAACCGAGTTGAACCGACAGTTTCTCATTGACCCTGGTCGACCCGATTTAATAAACCTGGGCGTGGAATGACTTTTGTCTTTATTTCTTTGCTTTAAATAACAAAAATCTTTGCTTTTCTGTAAAACCAACAAAACTCTTTTATCATTTCATCTTCGCTACATTTAAAATTTGTGTTAGGTTAAATTCTATATTTGTTTGCAAAAACAAATTATGATTTGGAAGGATTTAAGTTTAATTGAAAAGTTAAAATAGTGTGACTAATGTGGTTAAGTTTCAGTAAAACAACAAACTAGAGTTATAAACTGGGGGTGTTATATTTGCTTAATTTAAAAAGTTAATTAATAAATATAGGACTTTAATATAATCACAACAAGGTTTTTAACCAGCGCTCCGCAGCGGAGCGCGGGGTTTCAACACTCAAAACTTCAGTGTGATTTTATTATCCATTGCGTCGATGCTTAGAACTGTAGCCTTAAATCAGTGTTGTCATAACATTTTGGAATATAAAGTTCTATACATAAATTTTGGAACATAAAGGTCAATACATAATTGTGTTTCTTGGGCCCAAAACTGAAAAGAAACATACGGTGTTAAAAGCATCTACTAAAGAAAGCAATCAACATTCAACAATGACAATAGGGAAATGTTGAAATTGAAAGCTAGACACCTATGTGCAAAAGACCTATTTGCCTATGTTAACCAAACACCCAAATAAGAAATGAAATGGAGGAACAGAAGGGGAGTACAAAAGAGTAGCCATGACAAATAGCTGCAACATCATCAATGTTCACATGCTTCGAAAACACAATCTATATCCATCAGCTTTCATCTTCTTCGCCATTTTCTTTGCCTGCTCACACAAAGTGAAAAACCCAATTCACCAAAACAATTCACAATAAAAAGGTAAAACTTTTAAATCTTTATATATAAGAAGTAAACCTTTTAAATTGAATTCACTTAATTTTACCTTTTTTTATGTGCATACATCTAACTAAATAGCGACCACGTGTCAAGTTGGATTATGTTTTTATTGACAATTGGTAAGTGTACCAATGTATATTCTTGTGACTTGTCCGATATTTTACCCCCAAAAAAATTTCTGAATTAAATTTTGAATAATATGGCCTAGGTTGCCACGAATTTTAGAATGACAAAGGGCCGATAGCTTTAATTATTGTACATAGACTTTGCAAAATTGTATGCAATAACATTACATCTTATGTTAGACGTGAATAAATAGCTGATTGTAGTACAGAAAATTAGTTAGATGGAAGGCAACATACCACTTCAGCTTGTTCGTTCTAGACTTGATTTTAGAAACGGCTGACGCGAATCATTATGCTCTCAGGGGGCGACAAATATCCTTTGATAGCAGTGTCAAAAAAGCCTTGCGAACAGTAGAGCCAAACACCTGCGTGCCAATTTATGTCTCTCAGGGCTACTCACTTCAAAACGGCTTATACGGTAAGACCCCCTAATGTGGTGATATTAAGGTTGATTGTGGAGTAATCATTTAGCATTAGTCTGCTCTAAACATAAAGATTGTGTAAAGGCGGTCAGATTGATATAACTTTTAAGATAGAGACGGGTAAAAGCATTCACTCATCTTATTAAACGCTATATTTAGCTTTGTGGACGTATTAATAATAGCTAACTGTCTGTTTTAGCTCGCAACTCTCAGTGCCATGTTCTTCACTTGGTTCTGCTGGCACATTCGTGATAACTCAACAAGATCGACTCAAGATAATAATAATACAAACGATTTTAATACTTGTCATATCCTGTTTTAGAACACTTACATGTTATGCAATTATCTATCCCTTTGAAATTTTATGAAGACATATTAATTTTAGAGTTTGGAGCAACTCATTTGACTGTTAGCATATATCCACAAATTCTATGCAAGACATCCCAAAGATACGTACCTGGGTAAGACTGGTCAAGTGTTGGCCAAAGAGACAGTTATACGCTTCAATCCTTTTTAGAATACTGTTTAATTTGATAATCCGACAAAAGGCCTTTTGCTCATAATGAAGTGTCCCATCTGTGGTTCCTTGATCAATTATAACAATACCCACTGCTACATCATAACAATCTCTACTGCGCGTGCACATCACCTAATGAATTCCATATAGAAATAAGCTCAGTGATTGGTATATATTTGCAGTAATATATTGCGAGTTCAAGCTTTTTTAATTATTATGATTTATGAAATCCCAAGGCCTCTATAATTACCTGCAAACAGTACCGATCAAAACATCTCCGGTGTCAGTGAGACCCATTTCGCCTGAATTAGATAAAATACAGTTATTGGGACCCATTATTCAACTTAAAAGAATAACTGGGAGGCATGGGAAAAGCTAGTCGCTAGATATTTTTTCTAAGGAATTAAATTTGTAAAGCTTATGTATTTGGCAAGATAAATGCAGAAGCGGAAAGGGATGCAGAAATGGTTTGGTGCTGAATACGAACAATAAAACGAAATATATATACCAATTGAAACTTGTGGGTAAAAGCCGAGGGCTAAAAAAGTGCACTTTAAAGGGTTGTATGGGTCGTTTTAAGTGGCGTTTGGGCTTGCTGAAAAAATGCAGTTTTAAGGGGTTTTACCAATACTAAAGCATATATTAATGTATCATCATATCTTGATATGGCTAAAATAGGTCGGTAGACGGGTTACTGGATTCATTCCATACCGCTGCTGTTGTCACCATATCAAGATGCGTCTCTGTATGCTTAAGGTTTTAGAAAGGTAGCTTTTGCTTTGCCAAAACGTCGCACTTTCTTAAGATTTCAGGGTGAACCTACGATTAGAGATCAACGTTGGATACTTTAGATCATGCGCTTTTCTTTTACATGTTTACGATGTACAAATTCCTTTTATGAGCGTTTAGATGTGCTTTTGCAAAAGTGGCATTCAAACATCAAAATTAGCATAAATCAGCGCGCGCTCTCACTCACAGTTTGACCTTGCATGCAAAACATCATTCAAACAATGCTTCTTGTGGTAGCATTGATTATCTCTATGATGCTTATTACAAATGTAAAAAATCAGGAGAGTAGGATACTTGTGATCGTTGTAATTGAATGTTACTGAATTTTGATTGCGCTGCTAATCTGCTCGCTTGCATTTATCACGCCTGGGTGGGTGAATTCTTACGAATAATGTGCTCCTACACATTCAATCTGACATCATATAAATAATTCTAGCATTGTATTGATCATATGATTAAAACGTGATTATTCAAAAAACATGAGAGAGTATCTAATAAATACCTTCATACGGGTTTTTTCGGGGAGCCCATAGCGTAATAAACCTCGCGAACATGAAATAGTCGAAAATGCATCCGACACACACCTGCATCACATGAAAGCAATACAAAAGCTCAATAATGAGGATATGAAAAGTGCATAATAAATAAGAAACCATTAGATCGTGATTATCAGTTGTGTTAACAGAAAAGGCAGCGTATCATTACTTGTGTTATTTCTTTCCAAATTTAAATGGTAAGATGGTGTTAATGGATTTTTACAATGCATAGAACTCTTAATTGTATTAACTGATATTCAAATCCACCGTAATCAATTTATGGTACGCTTTAGTTTAGACGTATTCAGCAACACAAACCAACTCCTCATCCTCTTTCCGTGATGATTTCTTTGTGCCTATACCCTTTGAATACGTAGTATTCGAGTCCCTACACAAAAAAGTAGGAAATGTTAAAGATGCCATCTTTACAAAACTTCATAAACCCCAATTTTCACAAAGAGTAAATCTTATCAGTTGCCAAACATGCAATTCAAAGTTCTGAATGTCCGTATGATATATTACAAAACACCGAACCGTTTACAAAAACTGGACCTAAAATGTTATAAAAATTTGTAAACCCCTAATTTCATAAACACAAAAAATTAATTTTCGACATAAAAAAATACAACCCGTTAAGATGAATACATATCTCACTATAATTTAATAACATATAGTTTAATAGTTTAATCTACACATACAGAAAATCAACCGAACAAATTGAAACACGCAGTTGAAAACAATTAATAAACACCAATCTACTAACCAATAACCATTAAAAAAATCAATCAAAAACTAAATAAAAGATAATATTAACGTACCCTAGCTGTTGTTGATACGGCAGTAAGCAGCAGGTGGTGGTGGTGGCTAGCGGCGGCGGCGGTTGGCAGGAGCTGTGGTGGTACTACACAAACAACATAAAACCCCCAAATAGTAACAAAATCATAATTTCAAAATGAATATATAAAATAAAAACAAAACCCCCAATTTTTAAAAATCATATGACAACCCTAATTTCAAAATCAAAAAATAAATCAACTAAAACTAAACCCTAACAAACAAAAAAAACAAAAAAAAAGGTACATACCAGCTAATATAGAAGAATAAGATAATCAAAATCACACTGAGAAAGAAACTTCAGGAATCCATCTATGTGTGTGTAAAAAAGTCGATGGGAGAGAAGAAGTGAGATGTATGTTTATCAATGAGAAAGAAGAAGGGGCGCGTGAAGTGGGACGACACGTATATGTTAATGATGATAAGATGAAGACACGTGCATCATTTAAGTTTTAGGGTCGGGTCGGGTATTCTTTTTGAGCTAAGCATTTAATGAAGCATTGGAACAACAATCTTACTTTTTAAATAAAAGGTATAATAGTCTTAATATAGTTCGAAACCTATTAATAGTGCTCAAAGATCGACATGCATATACTTGAAATAATATATAGTTGAAATCCAAACTGTGTTACATGTTGAGAAATGAAGGGAAGAACCATATTGCGTAAATTGAATTGATTAGCAATCCAAACTAAAATATGAACATACATATAGTTGAAAGTTGAAACCATAGATATGTATAAGAACCGTTTCTAAACACGTCGGTTGAACCGGTTAAACTAGCGACCCGGTGAAACGACGACTCGATTGGGTTAAACATTACTAATTTTGCAAATTTTTATGTTCTATCAAAGTTTCATATTTTATCCTTTACTTTACAATTTAAGATCAATAGGATACCAAACTTTATTTGGATACCAAAGGACTAGTCCCCACCCTACATCTCCATTTTAATTCAATGGGTGGGATTAAACCTAAAACCCATTTTCATCATTTTTTTAAATATTAATATCTCCTAAAGCGTTAATCGTTAAGCAAAAAAATATACAATTACGACGAGCATTTAATTATCTTTCTATAGATATGCACTTTGATATACTTTTGACAAACCTTTTTTTTCGTTTTTCTCACGTTTTTTTTAGTTTTTTGTTTTCCATTTTTTAAACTTTTTTTTACCTTTTTTGTCTTTTTTTTTCTTCATTGTTGAAACTTGCATGAAAAATCACATATGATTAAACTTTAGTTTGAATATTCTAATAAAATCAAATGTGATATTAGTGTTAAATCACATAAGATATGTAATAAAATCATATGTGATTTAACACAATGAAGAAACATGTAATCTTATGATCTAAACCAAGAACAAGAGAGAGATGTGGGTTGTGATGTTTAGATAGAGAAAGTGATGGAATGGATGATGTTATTACTATATGGAAATATAGAAGAAATGAAAATGACCAACCCCTCTCCAAGGCTAGGAGAGGGCTTATATAGTTACATGATGGCCGGCCCATGGGCTATGATGGGCTTCCCATGGGCCTTGGGCCGGATTAGCTTCTATACTTAACATGACACAATCTACGAGCTAAGACCTATTACAACTTGGAAGTGACCGACACTTTTTGTGTTTCCAACAATCTCCCCCTAAGGGAGGTCACTCCATTTTACAAAACTTTAAGCCTAGCATACAATGCTTTGTCTTTAGTCTTTAGCTCGTCCTTTTGACATTCTCCTGTGAGTATGTTGTAGTGATCATTGATTTCTGGATTGAGCTTGTTCCTTGAACTTGTATTTGACATTGTGATCTTGAGCATCTTGAGATCATCAACCAAGCACAATCTCTTTGCCATCTTGAAACTTTGCCATCTTGTGGATTTGTGATTTCTGAACCAACATGCTCATACCTTTCTTGAATGGTTGTCTTGAAAAACTTTAATGCTACGTCTTTCTTGAGATTCGTTAACTATAATACTTCGTCACTTCTAGAAAGACGTTCGTTATCAGAGTAGCAGAAGTCTTGAAATATGTATTTGAGCCTTTCATGAAGTCCTTATGTTTGTCTATCGGGTATGAGCATGTGGCTATGGATCTTGTGAGTCAGCTGGAATCAGGAACCTCCACCACCATCTTTAAATAGCCTGCATAAAAACAGTTAGCAATAAAGCGGGGGGACGAATATGGCTTTGTCATTGCACCAGTTTGTTAGAGTAACCTTAATAAATCCGTATGGATCGACTGTGATAGATTGATTCAATTTAAGAAGAATCTTCTTGGACACGATTTCTAGGGGGGGTTGTAGTATTTGAAATATTTCTAACACATAAGTATTAGATTCATCGTACTCAGCATGTTCTCAATTATCGGAAACGTTCAAAGCAGACGCATGATAAAGTGGAACCAGTGAGTTACTATCTCACGATTGAGATAGAATCGATTTGAAAATCAATCGACGTGTCACTTGCTAAAGTGGTTTTGTGACACATCGAGAGTTTTAAGCAATTCAAAATTCTTTAACCGTTGATCCATAACCTGGAACAAGTTTGATTCATAAAGAATCTCACCATTGTTGCTTTCCAGTTGTCACAAGCTTGATTCATAAGAATCGCACAAGTCACCTACCATGAGCTTGTTTGATGTTGGCTCAAGCAGGATTTCCATCTTCATTGTGAATACCTAAGTATCACTCAGATGTTCTAGCAAATCACAAGATTCTTTGCGTAGGACTTAATGATATTACTTTATATTCACATTGTGTGAGCCATAACAAGTAAATTATGGACAAGTGTTATATGAGATTAATGGGATGATTCCTCTTTTCGATCTAGAATCATAGTGCACTTTTAATTTTAGTGATCGGAGGCTGGAGCTGAGTGCCACCTTTTCAATATCAACTAACTCGGAGTGAGAAAGTCAATAGAAATGAGTGTATCTCCGTGAGTTTTGAAACAAAGTCTTTCCGACTTTGAGTGGCTGAGAGGGGTTTGTGCATAGCGTCACTGGGTCCATGACTGTCTTCAATGTCAGACAACACCTAAGTGTCTCTGACAGCATATGTATTGACCCGGTTTCTGCCAAAGTATATGGAGGGCTTCTTTCTTTTCACCCTTTATCCTTACATTTCTTTTTCATTCTTCAGCCCCTTCAATGCTTACCGAGACTTCATAACTAACTGAAGAGAGGAGTCGGTGTTGGAGGACGATTGGTTGGTGCAAAGAAGGATGGCTCCGCAATGGCAGTGACATGAATATCTACTAGAGAGGTAGCTTCAGCATTATGTCCAAATATAGCATCAACACCGGTATCTTGATTTGGATTTAGCATGTTGGAGACGAAGCCAGATGATACAGAAGAGCTCTGTTGTTGACCATCAGGATTTACCGGAGTTAGGGTCACATGAGTGTCTTCAATTTCCTGGGTTGCTTGAACCTGGGGCAATACAACATCTGCCTTTACATCATCTCTTCCTTCAAGATTGGCATTGGTATCTCTGTCCGCCTCATTGCCTTGGTCCTCTACATATGTAGCATCTTCATCCGACTTTTCTCCTTCAACATCCACCCCTTCAACTTCATTGTCACTGTCTTCATCATCTGAGGATGAAACATGAGAGGGTGTATGAACTATAGGATCGAAGGTGTCATCTTCATCAGTTTCCTCTTCATGTGTTGTTTCATCATCATGAGTTGTGAGCTTTGGATGAATGAAATCATCACCATCATCTTCAGATTCAGTCTGTGCTTCATCATCATCATCTTGATCATCTTGACTTTTGAGTTCATCATCTCCACTTTTAGCATCATCGTCATCATCTTGAACGTTCTCATCATCTTCATTTTTATCTTCATCTTGATCATCTTCACTTGACTTCCAGGAGATATCATCATCTGAGTCATAATCAGGTGCATCGGGAACCCCTGGTGAAACACCAGTTCCTTCATCTGCACCAGACCCGCTGGCATGAGAGCTGTGAGTCTCTTTACGGCTTCTCTTGGTGATTATCTTGAGTTGCTCAGCTTCTGTCAAAATCGCCTCAGAGATAGTCTCTAACTCTTTAGCCTTCTGCTTTCCTTTTCCAGTCTTCTTGCCTTTCTTTTCTTTGGGGACTGTGGGAGGCTTCTGCTTAGTGGTTGCATCAGAATCAGCTTTCTTCTTACTTGCTTTTGTCTTTGGAGGAATCTTTCCTGAAGCAATAGCATAATACTCTTTGTATGATTCAGAGTTGCGGATGTCCTCGTTTGTTAACTCTGCTGGTAAGATAGTCCCGTACAACTGAGTGTCTTCATTCCTTGAGATGACATTGATTGTCGTGAACATTGGGTCATCTCTGGCATAGTGCCAATTAACCTTGTTTCTTCGAGGAATTGAAGGGTCTTTAGCCATGACAAAGTTGACGATTAGCTTGGTAAAACGAGGATAGTACATCGCATTGCCCTTCTTCGTATTCTTGTTCTCAATCTGGTAAATGAAGTCCTCCCACAGAAGATATGCATAATCAACCTTCTTGTTATTGTACATTCCCCATAAGATTTGAGCTTGAGAAAGACGAAGACTGTCGTAGGATGTTTTACCACTGAGACATTTGTTGATGATAGCAGCAAATGATCTCCAGGGTTGATGCAGCTTATTGACATTGACATCAGTGATCTTTCTTATTTCTCCAGAGTGACCAAGACTGGCTAGAAATGCGAGAATCTCCTTCTCAAGAGGTGGTTCTTCAAACTTCTCATTACCGACTTTAGGGCAAATTTGAAGTATGTCTCTGAATTGATCAAGATTGAGAATGTGCTTTTTGTTGTTCATCTTGAATCTGACAGATCGGTTATGAATATAAGCAGAGGCCCAGAACTCTTGCATGTAGATCTCAGGAACATCAGCCGAGACTTGGAATGCTTTGTAGAAAGGTGTGAGCTTTAACACATCATATACAACTTGAAGAGTTGCCTCCTTTGAAGTGACATCCGAGCTTAATCGAAGATTGCATTTGCCAATCTTAAGTCGGTTCGCAGGAGCAACCAAAGCATCATCCAAAGCGATCTGATCCGCCTTTGAGATTTCCATGATTCTGTTTAAGAAAGAGTTACTGCAATTTATAATATGACACAATCAATGACGGCCTAGAACCTGTATGACTTTTAGCACTTTTGAAGATCAATCATCTTAGATAGACTAATGGCGTATGAGACAAAGGCACCTAAGGTAACAACTAAGTTGTATGTAGTTAACTTTGGTTTTGTCAAGCTTTTAATGTCTATTTTAAACTAAGAGACTTGATTATTTTAACCTTAGTAAATAAAATCTGATCTTAAGTGTGTTATGTCAAAGATTAATCTTATTGGTTTGACTCACAAAAGTATGCACAAGATCTGTTTCCATTTATTTTTCACTCGATCGGTTCATGATAAAGTTTACTCGTTCGGTCCATGAGTTGGATTACTCGATCGGTCCACAAACAAGTTTACTCGTTCGGTCCAAATTCATATTCACTCGTTCGGTCCACACTCATATTCACTCGTTCGGTCCATAGCAAACTTTTCTCGTTCGGCCCAACTTGTTCGGTCCATACCACTTAACACTCGATCGGTTCACACTTAAAATTTACTCGTTCGGCCCAACTTGTTCGGTCCATACCACTTAACACTCGATCGGTTCACACTTGAAATTTACTCGTTCGGCCCAACTTGTTCGGTCCATACCACTTAACACTCGATCGGTTCACACTTAAGATTTACTTGTTCGGTCATAGCAAAGTTTCTCGTTCGGCCTACTCCTTTTTACACTTCGTTCGGTCCACACTCACATTCACTCGTTCGGTCCATAGCACTTAACACTCGATCGGTTCACACTTAAAATTTACTCGTTCGGCTCATAGTGATATAGACTCGTTCGGTCTTTACTATCTATTCATTCGTTCGGCCCATTTTACTCGTTCGGTTCATGGGAAACTTTGGTTCGATCGATTTCAACTTTTAATATGTTATGATTATCAATAGAGCACAAACAAGATTCTAGGTGAAACAACTAAGCATTTTATTGCAATCCCACTCGTAACACATAACTTTAATACATTAATTATAATTTTTCGAGCATTATATCAAATAAAAGAAACATTTAAATTACAACAATCAACAAAACTGTTTTAACATGATGTTCTACACTCCATCTTGATCAAAACCCCTCATTCAATTTGGGTTTTTACTAAGCTTTGATTTGATGAACCCTAATTTTGATTTTAGGGTTTATCGAGATCAAACTCTCATTAAAATGCAATTCGAATGAGATGTGTGTTCATTGGAGTGTGAGAAACAATGTAACAATAATACCTTAAGTTTGAGTAATGCATGATGAGAAGGATTAAAGTGTGCGGTTGAGTGTGTGTGCGTGTGTATGTTTTGAGTGTGTGTGTGTGTGTGTGTGTGATGAACAGTGGCAGGGATGGGGGTGGTTTGGGCTTGTTATAAAACAATTTTATTTTTAACACTTTTGGCCCCTCATGTTTACATAACTTATTATATTCTGCTAATTAAGTTTTATAAGATATATTCAAGTTAAACACATAGCACATATGGTCCTTGGTGTTTTAAACTCTCATACCTATAGACATAATTTAGCAAACTACACCCTAAAGGAATAAACAAATAACACATAAGGCACAAGCAAGCTAAACTTAATTAACTTACAAACCAAGAGATATTCCGTTATTGTTTAAACCCTTTTCCCTTTAAAAGCTCATGTTATCATGACGAGATGATTTGACATTCTCTCCCCCTCAAACAATGACCCATTTTCTATTTAAAGAGTTGTAGTCGTTGTTTGAGAAGACAAATGTATGATGAAAAATGTTTTCAGATGATTGAATGATTTTATATGTGACAAAATAACAAATACCATGATAAATAAAATTTCTCTTATTTATACTCATAAATGCACTGAAACGTACACTTATAGAAATATAGGAAGCACGGGTTGTGATGCAAAGTAATCACAAGCCTTTGCATGGTCATAAAGTAGACCATACCCGAGAATGAATTCCCGTTGTTAGGAACAACTGTCTTTTAGACGACATGTTTTCCTCAATGTGAAAAACGGGTTACTGTCTGAAATAATAGCAAACCATATGGCATGTTTTGAAAACATTAGAAACTTCTGCTCGAACTTCATTTACAGGCTCGTATCATTATTGAATGACATTTCTAAGACCGTAAATTTTATCGATTTTCAGAAGACATGCCATTTGAAAACTTCTTTTTGTATTTTTCTCATTTTTTAATTTTGTATTTTGTTTTTGAAAAAATTATATAAAAAGAAAATATTTTTGGTTTTTCTGAGTTATATTATATACATATGATACAAATGATATTCAAATAGGTACCACCACTATTCGTCAACGTCATCTGGCAACTTTTTCAGAGTCTCCGGCGTCAAACTTCGCATACCCGGCTTGTTGATTAGAAATTCAATTCTTTCTCGGCCAAGAGCTTTAGTGAAGATGTCCGCCAATTGATACTCCGTATTGACAAAGTAAAGTTCGATCACGCCATTTTCAACATGCTCCTTGATGAAGTAAAATATGATGTCTGACTCGGAAAAACTCACCCCTTTTTATATATATAAATATAAACAAATATAAATATATAACAAGGAACAAAATCCGCGAAATCTATGAAACCGGAAGCAGTATAGAGTGTCTCCGGGTCGTTATGTCCCAACGAGGCTTGAATGGAGAATCGAATTACGGATTGATGATTGATGTTTGAATATGACAAGGATGTGAATATGATTGGGCACTAAACCTAATAGGCAAATGCACTCAAAGATAAGCAAGGAAAATAAACTAGAACAAGCATAAAAGCTAGAAATAGAACAAACACTTAAAACTTTTACTCTAAGACAGAAATAAGCTCAAATAAACTTAAGACAAATCAAATAAGCTAAGCTAACTCTAAATAAGCAAATTCAAAAAGCAATTAAGCTAAATTAAGCAAGGAAACTCAGCAGTACTAGCAACAGCACTAACAGTATTAACTAACAGTACTAACTTGGAGTTAGTACTGCTAGCTTTAAGTTAGTACTGCTAGCTTACTAAAACACAATGAAACGAGAAATAAGCAAATAAACCAAAACAGATGTTTAACTATCCCTTATAAGCACTCAGGCATAAGAATAAGCAACTGCAATAAGCTAGAATGGAGAATAAGCTAAAAAGCTACAAACTGATAAACTCTTAGAATCACTATGAACAGATGAATAAACTTAAGTAAGCTCTACTAAAGACAGCAAACGAAAATGGGCCTAATCTACTTTAAAAAGCTAAGAAAATCTTAGCTAAGCAGAAACAATAAGCTAATAAGCAGAATTGAACTAACAGTACTAACAGGACTAACTACCAGTACTAACTTGGAGTTAGTACCGCTAGCTTTGAGTTAGTACTGCTAGCTTTAAAATCCAAAAAAAATGAACTAGCAGTACTAACTATGGGTTAGTACTGCTGGTTCCAAACAGCCCTTAAAGTTTTCAAAAATCATTTTTTTCTTCTTTTTATTTTAAGCTGATTTGGTCCTAAGTTGTTAAAAACAGATTATCAAAGAACAGAATAAGACACTTATAATCAAGAATAAGCACTTAAATAAACTGAAT
>BQNB010142183.1:0-17168 GCA_026074375.1 Tanacetum coccineum | reverse complement strand
ACTCATATCGTGTTGTCTACTTTGAGACGCTTCGGTAATGAGAACGGCTAGTGCAGATGTGAAACCCTATTAAGGAAATTCTTTGGAATTCTACCTGATCACAGGTAGTATTTATACTGATCAACGGGGAACCGTGGTTATTGCAACCGTATTCGATGAAGTAACAAAGACACTCTCATCCATATATGTTGATTATCACTAACCTAAACCTGCAGGTACTCCCGACGATTGGTGCAGCTGATTCCCGACGAGTCACGATTCATAACCACATGCTCATACCCGACCGACAACCATAAAGACATCATGAAAGCTTAAGTACATGTTTCAAGACTTTCGCTACTCTGATACCGTACATCTTTCTTGAAGTGACAAAGTATTAAAGTCAAAGAATTTCAAAGAAGTTTCCGTCATACTAATACCGAACATCTTTCTCGAAGTGACGAAGTGTTAAAGTTAAAGGATTTCAAGAAAGATGCAATATTAAAGCTTTTTAAGTCAACAATCAAGAAAGGTATGAGCATGTCGATCCAAAAGTCGCAAGTTTACAAGATGGCCAAGTTTACAAGATGATGTAAAGAGATTATGCTTGGTTGATGATCTCAAAGTGTTCAAGAATACATTCAAGTCAAAATAAGGAAACAAGCTCAAACCTAAAGTCAAGAATCACTACATCAAATCATAAGTTAATGATCGAAGTTAAACAAGCTCAAGACTAAAGATAAAGCATAGTATGCTAGGTTTAAGTTTTTGTAAAATAGAGTGACCTCCCTTAAGGGGAGATTGTTAGAAAAACAAAAGTGTCGGTCACTTCCATAGATAACGGTCGTTAGCTTGTTAAGCAATTTTTGGAAACTTACATAGTTAGTTAGCAAAGGTCCATGGATTAATCCATGCAAGCCTAAGCCCACGTGCCATTTGTAAGTATAAATACACCTCTCCATGCCTTGGATAGGTGGTTGGTTGGTTGTATTTTCACATAGTAATGCATTTCATGTTCTTGTCTTTCTCTTTCTAAAATACTTCCTTCCTTCCCACTTTCTCTCTCTAGTTTTTGTTGTTAGAGATTACTAATATTCTTCATCGTTCACTCTCGGGTTCAAAGAGTTAGGGGAGAGATCCAGGAGAAACGCCTGTCGCTTACAGATGTCATGGTTCCTCTTGTTAAGCCTTTATCATCAAAAAGTTTAACTGGCAAAGCCCGTACTTCTGTTGCTCCTGCAACGGCTGATCCTATTTCTACCCTTTCTATGACTTTTGCACCTTCTGATGTTGTGCCCCCTCTTTCTGTACCTGATTATCAAGTTTTGGATACGGAACCACATGATGGAGATCCTTCTTCCACAGCTTAGGTATTTACTTCCCTCTTTATCGCGGTCGTATGTGGCCCTTTTGTGGCGGTATTTGTATTTAGGCAATTTGTATGTTTTGAACATATTTGTGACTGTTGGTTAGATAATGATGTCCGTGATGTAACACTTAGCCGTTTTATGTTTTGCTAATATGTTTCGATTGCTATATTTTAATATCACTTCTGTATGCTTGTGATGATAGTCTTAGAAGAATGTTTGTGGGTTATTTTCCCAGTACTGGGCTTGCAATACCTCTTATGTACTTGAGCTGATTGTTAGTTTACTCATCCTTTTATTATACGGAATAATGCTTTGCAAAGTAAAGAGTAATTAAAGGTTTAAAGTAAAATGTGTGAAGGTAGCTAAGCTTTACTTTTTTATTCATTAAAAGTTAAAGACATTACAATAAGCAAATAAATTCAAATAGTGCCCCCTCCGCTGCTTATGTTGCGTGGGAGGAGTGCTTACATTTCATGCACATAGCATTTCTTAAGGTTGCAGACGTTCCATGTCTGCGGAAGAACGTTCCCGTTGCGGTCTCTGAGCTTGTACGGTCCTTTTCCTAAAGCTTTCATGACTTCATATGGTCCTTCCCACTTAGGTCCGCGCTTGCCTCCTTCTTTTGCATGGCTTGATTCGTTGTTTCAGTAGACAAAGTCTCCTGGCCTGAAGCTTGTGTTACGAACCCTGGCATTATAGTATTTTTTCCATTTTGGCTTTGCTTTTTGCTTCTTGGATTGCTACCTGCTCTCTTTTTTCTTCCCCAAGTTGATTCCCAAAGCTTCATTATTTTTTATCATGTTGACCTCCAGAGTTCTCAAAGTTGGCATGCCAATTTCTACGGGAATTACGGCTTCCGTTCCATACGTGAGTGAGAACGGTTTTTCTACGTTGCTGGACTTTATCATCGTACGGTGTGCCTGTAGGACATGTGAAATTTCCTCCAACCTTGCCTTGATTCCTTTACCTAAACTCCTGTTTTCACTTTCCACCAAGCCATTGGCTGGTGGATATTTGACGGAAGCAAAGCATTGGTGAATGCATAGCTTTTCGCACCAATCTTTGAATGGGTTATCCCTGAACTGATTTTTGTTGTCAGATATTATTTCCCCTAGAAAACCGAATCTACAAACTATGTTATCCCATACAAACTTCTCGATCTGAGCTCCCGTTATGGTTGCCACAGGCTTTGCTTCTATCCACTTGGTGAAGTAATCGATTGCTACTATTAGGAAATTGACTTTGCCAGGACCTTCCGGGAATGGTTCGGCTATATCAATCCCTCATTTTTAGAATGGCCATGGGGATGTGATAAGGGTTAGATTTTGCTGCGGGTTTTTTGGCACCGGGCAGTGAACCTAACAGTCATTGCATTCCCTTATCAGTTTTCTGGCATCCGCGTGCATAGTTGGCCAGTAGTACCCTGATCTTAGAGCTTTTTCCACCATGGACCTATGACCGGCATGTATGCTGCATGATCCTTCATGGATTTCTCTTAGGACATACTTTGCCTATAGTGGTCCGATGCAGTGTAACCATGGTCTGAGGAAAGACTTTTTGTACAAAACTTCATTTGTCACGGCATACCTCCTTGCCTTGCGGCATACAGCCCTTGCTTTTTTCTTTTCTTCTAGGTGGATTTTTTCTACAAGGTACTCATGAATAGGAGTTATCCACGTGCGTCCTTCTTCTTCCACTACCGCAAGCACTTCCTTTTCATCTATTGATTTTTCTTTGAGTTCTTCCACAAGTACTTGTTTGCTCAGGTGGGCAAAGCTGGTGGATGTAATCTTGCTTAGTGCATCTGCTTTTTTGTTCTCCCCCTATGCACTTGTTTGATGGAGAATTTATTGAAAGTGCTGGCCAGAGTTCTAACTTTCTCCAGGTATTTGATCATGCTTGGTTCCTTTGCTATGTAAGATCCTTTGACTTGATTAGCCACAAGTCGAGAATCCACATGTGCTTGGAGATTTTTTATACCTATTTGTTCTGCTATCCGAAGGCCATCTATCAATGCTTTATATTCTGCTTCGTTGTTGCTAGCTTCAAACCCAAACCTTAGAGCGTATGTGAATTCCATTCCTTCCAGATTTGTGAGTATTAGCCCTGCTCTAGAACCGTCTATGCATGATTATCCGTCCGTGAGCAGTATCCATAGATCCGAAAGTTCTTCCTTATCTTCCATGGGTGTGTCTAGAGAGTTATCTTCTAGACGCTCCACAATGAAGTCCGCTAGAATTTGTCCTTTGACTGAGGTTCTTGGCCTATAATGGATATCATGTTCTTCTAGCTCAAAACTCCACTTGAGCAGTCTTCCTGTGACCTCCAGATTTGACAGTATCTGCTTTATTAGTTAGTCCGTGATTACAACGATTGTATGTGCCTGGAAATATCTTTTAAGTCGCTTGCTTGCGCTTACTAAAGCTAGTATCAGTTTTTCCATTGGGGTGTAATTTATTTTCGGGCCCTGTAATGCGCGGCTGACGAAGTAGATGGGCATTTGTTTCTCGTTCCTTTCCGTCATTAGGACTGCACTGATCGCTTATTTTGCTGCTGCTAGGTAGATGATTAATTCTTCTTTCTCTTTTGGTGCGGTTAGCATAGGCAATTCCGCAAGCAATTTTTTCATTGCTTGAATTCCGTTTCCGCTTCCGCAGTCCATTGGAAGTCACTTTTCTTTGTGCATTTCTTTAAAGTTTTGAAGAATGGTAATGATTTTTTGACTGATTTACACAGAAATCTGTTGAGGCTTGCCAATTTCCTATTTAGCTTTTGCACATCCTTCAAACACTTTGGAGACGGCAAGCTAAGAACCGCCTTTACCTTATCCGGGAAACTTTTAACCTGTCAGGATTTACTTTGTACCCTAGAAGTGTGCCTTCTCTCATCCCAAAGGTGCATTTTTTAGGATTTAATTTAACGTTTCCTCAATGTCTCTAATTACTTCTTGCTCCGTGTAACTTTTAATGACTAAGTCGTCTACGTATACTTCCAAGTTTCAGCCGATTTGTTTTTAGAAGGCTTTATCCACGAGACGTTGGTAAGTTGCCCCAACATTTTTTAATCTGAATGGCATTTTTGAGTAACAAAATATTCCTTGGCTTGTGATGAATGTTGTCTTTTCCTCATCCTCCTTTGCCATTTTTATTTGATGATACCCTTTGTACGCATCCAAGAAACATTTAAAAGGGTACCCGCATAGGGATTCTACATTCCAGTCTATTTCTGGTAGTGGATAACCATCTTTGGGGCATGCTTTGTTTAAATCCTTTAAATCCACACACATTCTCCAACTTTCGTCATGCCTTTTCACCATTACTGGGTTCGACAGCCAACTGTGATAATGGACTTCTTTCATGATGCCAGCGTCCACCAGCTTTTCCACTTCTTCGTAGATTGCTTTGTTTCTCTCAGGTGCCTGCCCCTTTTTCTTTTGTCTAACGGGTAGACATCCTTCACGAATATTTAGCCTGTGTTCCGCTATGTGACGTGGAACTCCAGTCATATTCGCTGGCCTCCAGGCGAAGATATCAAGGTTACGCCTTAGCAGTCCGTACAGCTCCTTCCAGCCTTCTTCTGTTAAGGTAGAACCTATTGCTATAGTTTGTTTTGGATAAACTGGATAGATTGCCACTTGAATCTTTTCTTCTGCGGCCTGGTCAATTACGAACTGCTGTGCTCCTGGACCTGAGACCATCGTGCACTATAGTGGAACGATCCTGCTACTCCGCAATGTGACTATTCCGCCTGTCACTGGGAATTTTAGCATTCCGTGATCCGTGGACGGAACTGCCCGGATTCTCCTTACTCCCGGCCTTCCTATGATCCTGTTGTATGGAGATGGCGATCTTACAACCATGAAATTCATCCATGATAAAGTTGAGTGTTCCTCATCGCCATTTTTTAAGAGCAGCGATATTTGTCCAAGCGATCATATTATTTCCCCACTAAACTCGACCAGTGGTGTGGCTGCAAAAACCATTTGGCTTCTAACTTCCGGGCGGAATCTATTGAAGCAGTGTTCATATAAGATTTTTGAAGAGGAGCCTCCATCCACATACATGCGGTGGACAAAGTGTCCCCCCATTCTGGCTTCGATGATCATAGAACCTTCCGTCCCATCCTCCTCCCCTAAGGGGGGAAATGAGATCACCGCCTTCGGAGAGAAGGTTTGGGTAAACCTTTGTTTGGCTATCTTCTGCCATGGTTGTACCATCAGGATTGTCAGTGGCTTGTCTTTTTCAGAGGTTTCCCTCTTTTTTGCTGCCTTTGCCTGGTCTTTCCCGTTGTTTTACTTTAGCTCTTTGATTAGATGTGACAGCTTTCCTACTTTAAGCATTTCCTCGATCTGCCTCTTTAGGTGCATGTACTCATCGATAGTATGTCCTACTTCCCCATGGAACTCACAAAATTTGCTAGCATTCCTTTTCTCTACAGGGGTTGTCATTGGGGGAGGGGGTTTGAGTTTTCCTTTGTCTAAAGCTAAAATTTCTCTTGGTGTTTTTGTGAGGAGGGTGAATCTGTCTTGCTTACGCTCCGACCTTTGTTGGTTCTGGAAGCTTCCCTTTTTGAAGTTTTGCCTCTGTCCAGCTTCTTGCTGTTTCTACGACGGGAATGACTTCTTCCGTTCGCGATTGGAGGCCACCACCTCTCCTTTAAGGAATGTTGTGGTTACCCTCATCATTTTGTCTACTGATTTTGGTATTTTATCATGCACACGTTTGATTAATTTGGGGTGGGTAATTCCGTGAATAAATCCAGAGATTTTCATGCATTCCGAAGCACCCTTCACATCCCTGCATTCGAGCTTATACCTCCGCACAAACTCTTCCATGGATTCCCCATCTCTTTGATTGATGTTGTGAATTTCGACCAGATCTTTGATGCACTTCTTCTGCTGGAGGTAGTTCTCTAAGAAAGCTTTCTTTAAGTCATCATAACTATCAATAGACTCTTTTGGAAGGTCGTCAAACCACACTCTTGCATTTCTAGTAATTGTGGAGATAAACATGTGACACCATGTGGGCATTGCCCAATGTTCCGTCTTCGCGATAGCCTGGAAGATCTCCAGGTGATCTTCTGGGTCATCACTTCCATCATATGTCTTGATGTGACTGGGCATTCGTGTCTTTGGAAAATCAAAGTACCGGATCCGAGGTGTGAAAGGATCTATTTCCTCATATGCCCATGGTTGAGACAGATCATCTTCTTTAACACTTGACTTCTGCCTTTTCGATCTTGATTTCCAGTGCCCTCCAGCACTGTCCTCCCCTTCAGACAGTGCTTTCGTCCTGCGTGAGGATTCTCTCTTGCTATTATTTTTCTTAGAAGTAGATTCTGCTCCTCTCGAGCGGGAACTCTATTAACAGCTCTCAGTATCCCTGTGACTATTATAGTATAAATGATGCCTTGAATCGTTTGAGTGACATACTCTTCTCCTTCTCTCTTAACCTGTGGAATACACCACCTTTCTCCAACCTTTTAAACACCGTCTTCCTTTTTGGACCTTTCTTCCTTGGCAATTCAGTTCGATCACGCCTTGGTTCAGGACTTCCGGAGATACTGCGGATATGCTTATGTCCGAGTCTTTTCCTGAGGTCTTTCCTTCGGCTTTGTGTCCCGGACTTGTAGTGTTGCAAAACCTCCTTGAAATTAAGACGTGCTTTGTTGATCCTAATGAACAGATCTTGAACTCTTTAGCTTGATGTAAGGTTTAGTATCCTTGGATAATTCCAAAGGCACTAAGATTGAAACTTTGAGTGTATGATATAAACTATGCGGAATCTAGTTTATACCACTAAGAAGAATAACAATAATGAATGTTTAACATACATTAATATAACCAAAACAATAAGCTTCAATATATTAATACAAACACTCTTTGACAGTGTTAGGGTTTACAGCCTTGAAGCTATGAAAAACTATGAAAGACTGATATATCTTGATCTATGCCTTTACACCAAGGAAACCCTAATAGGCTTACAAAACGCGTATAATGATAATGCATATCTATTCCTAATTTAACTTATGCATATCATAATAGCAATACTAACTATACAAGACTAACAGCACTAAGTATTAACTAATAGTACTAACTATACTAGCAGTACTAACAATGTACTGGCAGCACTAACTATTATAGCTAGCAGTACTAATAACTTAGACTATTTTCTTTAAACTTCAATAGCAGCACAATCTTGAACCAACAGTATTAACTTCCAAAACTAATAGTAGTAACTTCAGAAGCCTTCAATTCCCAACAATCCTCCCCTAAACTTGATATTCACCTTGTTAATCATCAAGTTTCTTCAGTATCAGCATCTTGATCATCAGGAGGATGTATCCAAACACTCTTCTACTTCTGAAGTTGTGATCTTGTAAATCTAAGAAGCTCAAATGCCATCTTACTTTCATAATCAACCTCTAGTCTTCTATGTAGCATCCTTGAAAGCATTTCTTGAGTTAGAGGATATTTCTTCTCAATCATCATGTGAATAGCAACTCCAGTATTCATCAATAGTACATGAACTCCACATGAGTCAAACAATCTCCAGCTTATCAAGTTGTAGTCCTGTTGATTCTTCCATATTTCATCTTCTTCATTAGGCTCAAATAAGGTCTTCAGATCTCCCCAAAGTAACAAGTCATATCCTTCTGGACTTGTTATATCATACCTTTCTTGTACCAGTCTGTGTAGATCCATCACATCTTGTCTATCAAAGTCATCAAGCATCTCACTGAATATCTTGTAATTCTTGGAACTTCCATCTGCTTTAATGATTTGATAATACATCATATTTTTATTTAAAATATATGTCTTCTAATCAACAATTGGATATTTGGTGGCCAAAGATTCAACATCAATAGCAACATCATCCCTTGGAACTACATCCATACTATCTCTAAGCTCCTCTTTTTCAGCATCATTATCCTCTTCTAGTTTCTGTTTCTTGGAACTTTCTTCTTCAAAATCTGCTCTTGGTCTCTTTTTAGTGCTTTCTGCTTGCTATTGACTATCATCATCTATAGGCTTAAAGTCATCAATCCACTTTTTCTCTCTTTCATACAACTTCTGAACTTCTTCAAAGTTCTTGTGCTTTAGTTGTTGATGAGTGTACTTACCCATATGTTTGAGGTAAGTAATCATCCTGTTCCTGACTTGAGTTCTTGTAGGTGGTTTGTTCCTTATTGCCTCTGCTCTTTCTGCTGCCAATTGTTTCTTTCTTCTTTCAAAGAATTCTGCTAACAATCTGGCTCTTTCTTCAATTGTGTACTTTTCTTGCTCTTCATGTGTCAGTCTTACAGCCAGTTCATGATCAGCATCTATTCTGGCTTGAATTTCATCAAACTCTTCAGCTAAAGCAGCACTAGTAGCTTCTTCTTGCTTTTGTCTTTCTTTTTGTGCTCTGTCCAACTCTGCTAACTCTTCCTCATGTAATCTTTGAGCTAACTCTGCATCACTTTCAATTTGAGCTAACCCTTGATCCCTTCTTTTTACTTTCTCTGGTTTCTCAGGTTCTTCTTCAACCAGTACACCTTTACCTTTGTCTTTTGGATCAATAGTTGGAAGAGGTTGAAGTGTTGTAGTTGATCTGTTTAGTCTAGGAGGTTCTTCTTCATCTATGAGAACAACTCCTTTTTCCTTTTCCTTTGCTTTCTCACTTCTCATCTTCACAAGTGTCTGAGCAATAGTGAGATCTTCATCACCAAATATAGTTGTTGTTGTAGGAGGAGTAGATGGAGTAGCAGCACTAACATTCACAGGAACACTGGCAGCACTAACTTCTGGCCTAGCAGTACTAACTTGATCAGCAGTACTACCACCTTTTTCACCACTACCCTTGTCTTCCACAATCACTTCTGTATCAGCCCCATCAGTCAGGTTAAGCTCCTCTATTTTATCATCATTCCTCCCCTGTTTGGATGCATCCTCACCCAAACTTTTATCAGTAGAAGTCTCAACTCTGCCTTTAAATAGTCTTCTCTTTATAGGTTGTGGAGTTCTTGCCTTTCTCTTCTTTTCTAGCCTCTTGACCCTCAATTTCAATCTGGTGATCACTTTGTCTTGAGCAGTCTTTGCTTCCTCTAAGGCAAGAACCCTTTTGTCAATGAGGTACAGGTTTCCATCAATTCTTGAATTAGTTCCATTCCACTCTCATCACTTCTAGGTGTGTTACCTCCTGAGAGAGGTGAATCATAGGGTGTAGGTGGTACAAAATCTATCAAATCATCATGATATTCCATACTGTCCTCTCCACGTCCAGATGTGTTAACTTCTGAGAGAGGTGGGTCACGGGACATTTTAGATGCAGTCTCAGGCCTAGTCTGAGCATCTGCACCCCCCAATGTGGTATCTTGGCGCCTGGGTCTGTCACCTGAACCAATTTCCTGAGAAAGAGGATCATTAGACATTGTCGTGGATTGGGTCTTAAGGATGTTATCACTGTCTTGTGCTGCAACTAAGCTAGCAGCAGTAGTGATAGCCCTTTCCACACTGTCACCCCCTCCTTATGGACAACCTCATCTGCTCTATGGTCTAAAGGCACACTGGTCTGAGGTAACGCAGTGACCTGTTTGGCTCTCCTATGTTTTTGAGTCTTTCTTTGTTTTCTTTGATATGTAGATGGAGATGGGAGTATTTGCTCAATGTGAGCTTCAGTTTGAAGTTCATGGGAAACTGTTGGAGGTGTTTCAGTTTGAAGTGATTCAGTTTGAGGTTCTGAAACATTTGGTTGTGAGGTAGAGGGTGTGGGTTGGGGTTCAGGGGGTATTGCTGAACCTTCACCCTCAGGTGCTTGGTTTTGCACCAACATGGAGTCAAAAAGTGGAGTAACTTTTCCTGAAAATTTTTTACTTTTATTATTTAAAAATACCATTAAAAACCTTGGATACATAAGAAATTTCTTTTTAGGATTATCCAAGTTCCTCCACATACCATCAAAAATAAGTTTAGAAAAGTTAAACTTTTGATTTGTGGCTAAACAGATAACAGCTGAAGTAATATTGGTTGAAAATTCATTCCAGCTTATAGATTCTGAACTTAAAAAATGAAGGATGGTATGTATCAGATACTTCCATTGAGGAGAGAAGAGAGCTTTTTGAAAAGTGAGTTTGTTAAATTCACCCTCATACCCCCATCAATGCAAGGTTTTGAAAAATAGCTTCATTTTTTAGGCAAGCAGTACCATCAACATCATTAAAGAGAAGAGAACTTCTCACTGATGCCTCTGTTACTACTACTGCCTTGCTATCAACAATAGCATGAATTTGCTTCACATCATTGACTGTTTGGGAAGTAGCAGTGTTCCAAAACTGTTCAATGTAAGAAGCATAGATAGTAGGACTTACAGTAAGTGCATAGTGAATTGAACTAGAAGTAAGGAAGTCCACTATCTCATGAAATTCAGCATTCCCATCAGTTTTCTCTAAGCAAGTGACCATGTTGTGTTGATCAACAAACTTCAAATCCGCCATAGATGAGTAATTTATGATGAATTTATCGAGTCGGTGATAAGTTGAAGTGGGTTTGTAAATTTTGAGAGCGTTTTAGTATTCGAGAATAGTAGAATGATCTTGATGTAGTTGAATACGCTTATATAGGTAAAAAGAAAACCTATAATAGTAGGAAAGTATTTACGGACCAAGAAATTCGCTCGATAGTTATAACTTCAACGGTAACAAGCAGCACTAATTTTGCCTGGCAGCACTAACTTTATGCCTGGCAGTACTAAAATTAGTCTAATAGTATTAACTTCTTCTCCAATAACTATAAAACAACATGCCTCTATTCATCACAAGCACACTAGAAATTACTAGATAGACATGTGAGAATTCATGAGGATCCATATTTATGCATAACCCATGAATAAAAGTTAAGAACTGTTAACTAAACCAAAATTACAGTTGTAACCTATTTCATCCAAGACTTCCAGTTGTGAGGTTATGCTGTATCATCTCTTCAAATCCAACCATACTGTTTTGCCTAACTTACAAATGTTAGTTCAAAACCAAGAAAACACAATCCAAGCCATTTACGTCAGAATCCAATCCAATGCTATCACCAATCAAACAAATTCCACTTCAGAGATTAAGTAATCCAATGCTAGCAGTCAAAAAGTTAAATCTACTAATATCAAAAGCCTTTGTGAGAAGATCTACAACATTATAGTCTTTGTGAATCTTGATCACCTGAATCAACTTCTTCTCATAAGAATCTCTGATGAAATGATGCCTTATTTCTATGTGCTTGGTTTTAGAATGAAACACTGGATTCTTCATAATACAAATTGTGCTTTCATTATCAATGTAAATCTTGGTGTTCATGAAATTGAACCCATAATCAAGCATTTGAGTTAGAATCCATAACACCTGTCTACAGCAATTAGCAGCAGAAACATACTCTGCTTCAGTAGTAGAATTTGAAACTATAGTTTGCTTTTTACATTGCCATGAAATCAACCTTTTACCAAGAAATTGACAACCTCCTGTTGTGGATTTCCTGTCAAGGCTAGCTCCAGCATAAATACTATCAGAAAAGGCTTCCAAGTCAAATGGTGAATCTCTAGGATACCAAAGGCCCAATTTAGGTTGACCTTTTAAGTATCTGATATCATCAAATAACGTCATACTTTACTATCATTTATCCCAAGTATTTTACCCACTTTTATATAATTATTGCAAGATATTGATACTTAATTGCTTAAAGTTTATTATTGCAGTAATTATGGAGTCACTTGTGAAGAAGAAGCAAAGAGGCGCAATTTTAGAGCTTAAATAAATACATTTAAAGAATACTATTTTCTACACCTATACGTCGTATCTAGCAATGAAGATACGGTGTATCAGCGCTAGCTCGACACAAGAAAGGCCTAATGATCAATTCCCGATCCGACGTATCCACTACAACTAATACGCCGTATGCACAGCTGTTCATCAGTCAAAGATACGCATTTAATAAGACTGATGGTAATTATCTTAATTGATTTGATCTTATCGCAGACTCCAAGGAAATTAACCCCTATAGGCCATATCCACTTATCCCCATACGGCGTATCCAGGCGTATTTCAGACATTATAAATACAAGACTCAAAACGAGTTTTAGCGTGCAATATCACATTCTCTGTATAGTATACAACTAAAGTTAAATTTCTTAAGCCAAGAAGAGCATCCAAGGTCGAGCACTACTCCTAATTCCATAGAAGACATCGTGTAATTCTTACTTTTTTAATCATTCAATTTTTAATTTTTTGATCAACAGTTTCGTAATAAATGACCCAATGATATGTGGGCTAATACCCTCGGCTAAATAGCCATGTTAATGAATATTATAATGTTGGTTTGGTTTTTAATCCGGCGAGCTTAATTTATCGTGTTGTTTAATTTATGTTTATCGCCTATATACTTTTTATGTACTTGTACATGCGGCCTATCATTCAACTGGGTATAAGGAGACATAACCAGTAACCTAGATGTCGGGATGGCTCTCCATGTTGTGTTCTATATGCCCAGACCAATAGGATCACAAATGACACCTTATCATTACTCTTTGATTATGAGCTTAGTTGACCAGCAGGTGACCTGATAATTGTTCAACCAGTATTGTTCATTTATTAATTGGTATTGATTTTGGTGGAGGACTATCGGTGTATAAAACAATATTAAGCAATAAGTGGGTAAAGTCCTGATGGGCTAAAGTATTAACAGGATCACCACTGCTTTAATTCCCTATGGTAGATTAGTATTAAACTATAGGATGCTTTATGCGGATGCGTTAAATCGTAGACCAGGGATTTGTTCGTGTCTAGGTCTAGGAAGAAGTACCCCACCCTCGCCTAAGTCTTAAGAATGATATGCCACCTCGAGATAAGCAGCCATTGCACTAATTAATCAAACCAGTATTTAATCAGATTTAACATGGTGAATACAATTTTCTATTATTTGGCTTGTTTCGCTCTTTTGTCTTGTGTTTATTTGCTTTAGTGTGTATTGTGCTTAGAATTGATATTTGTCACAATAAACTTGTGCCAGTCTCTCATGCTGAAAACCCCCCTTTTACCTCTAGTAAATATGTATAGCATAGGTTTAAATAGTAATTAGACTAATCTAGATAGAATAAAATACTGATAGAATAATAGGTTAACTCTCACTCTTAGTGTCGACACCCTACTTACCATGAAGCTACATCTTGACCGGGTACTCTGCCAGTTAGAGTGTTGTCTTTAGGTTAGTCGGCTAAATATAAATGTAAAACCTGATAATCATAAATAACACCTATACAACGACACATCAAGGTTTTTGGCACCGTTACCGGTGAGTGATTAGTTTAATCTTTATTCTCTTTAGTATTTCTAACCTTTAACTCGTTTAGTGTAAAATTAGTAATTCTGATTTCTAACAGCTAATTGTTTAGTTTAATTGTGTGCTTTAATTTTTTGCATTTAATTATGTTTTATATAGTATTCTATTCTGGCGGATTACTTGATATGGCGTATCCACTAGTTGGATATGGCGTATCTAACTTTCTACTCAGGACAACGTGTTGTTTTTACTGTCTAAACAGCGTATTTGTTCTTCCAAACATACGGCGTATTCAGTGAACTCGATACGGCGTACTTCTATTCAACAGACTCATATGGCGTATTACTAATCAATAGAATACGGCGTATCAGTCATCTGATATAGTATATAAAACTAAGAATTGATTTCTGTGTTTAAATTTATGTATTCCTTCTCGTAAGAGCATATCCTACTGATTAATTCTCTATTTTAGGTGGTTCTTGACTTGAAGCTCTACTAAATAACTACTCTCACCTCTCGAAAACCCTGAACGAGTACTCCGCTCAAGAAGGAAGCTTTTCGATAACCCAAGCCTCATGGAATTAAATCCACCAGAGGACGATCAACATTTAGAAATTAAAGAGCATATAGAAGAAGAAGTTACAGAAATAATGGCAGAAACAATGGAACAATACATGAGCAAAACCCGAGAGGATTACAGGTCGGGCGTCACTAGGCCCACAATCAACCAAGACACCCCTTTCGAATTTAAGGGGCAATTTCTTAAAGAACTTCGTGACAACACTTTTAGTGGCTCAGAACAAGAAAATGCAAACGAGTACATCGAAAAGTTTCTTGAGATTGTTGTCTTATTTCACATCCCAAAAGTAACTCAAGATCAAATCATGCTACGAGCCTTCCCCGTATCTCTTACTAGAGCCGCAAGCAGATGGCTAAGGAACCAATCATCAGGCTCGATTACAACCGGGGAAGCTCTCAAAAATAAGTTTCTAAATAAATATTGTCCACCTGCTCGTACTGCAAAAAAATTAAGGAAATCAACAACTTCCAGCAGGAACCCGATGAAAGCCTTTTGTTTTATAATGGGTTTGATGCTCTAACTCGACATGCAGGAAGTCATCTTGTTTTATAATAGGAAAGATTTAAAGAACTGCTAATGAAGTGTCCTCAACATTACCTAACTGACACGCAGGAAGTCATCTTGTTTTATAATGGGCTCGATGTTCTAACTCGACAAATCCTAGACTCAAAGAGTGCCATACCTTCAAAAACTGCTGCTGCTAAAACAGCCATCCAAGAAATGGCTGAATACTCCCAGAAATGGCACAATGGAACATCTTCATGAACCAAAAGTACTGAAACTTCTGACAGGCTTGCTGCTATCCAAGCCCAACTCAACAATCTCGGACGGGAAATAAAGAAGGTTAATGAGAAAGTATACGTTGCTCAGGTCGGATGCGAACTATGCAAGGGACCACACTATACAAAGGATTGTCCACAGAAGGAAGAAGGAAAAACTCTAGAAGAAGCCTACTACACATAGTTTGGTGCACCCTATCAACCTGGAGGACAATACAGAGCAGCAGGACCAGGATTCTACCAACGCAATAACAGAAATTCTTCGTACCCTGCTCGAAGAGAAACTATGGAAGAATCACTGGCCAAATTCATGGCCGAATCAGCTAAGAGGCACGAAGAGAACTCGAACATCATCAAAGAAATCCGAGCTTCTACCGATGCAGCAATACAAAATCAAGGAGCATCGATTAAAACCTTGGAACTACAAATCGGACAAATGAGTAAAGTATTACAAGAAAGGGGGTTCGGAAGTCTACCTGGCTCCACAGAAACAAATCCGAGAGACCAAGTGAAATCGATCTCAACTGCTACAACTGATTTATCTGAGATACGCCGTATGGAACATGGTCCATACGCCGTATCAGGATCACAACACAGATTCATGTTTCCCAAAACAGTCCCCTTCCCAAGGCGACTGCACAACTACTGTTGTGATGGTTTAAAGGAGGCACATGGAGCAAATATTCTAGATGCTTATGATGACATACTGCCTCAGAAAGAAAAAGATCCAGGGAGCTTTACCTTACCTTGTTTAATTAATAACATTTGTTTTGATAAAGCCCTCGTTGACCTAGGAGCTAGTGTGAGTGTTATGCCATTCTCTACCTATACCAACCTTGGTCTAGGTGATTTGTCTCACACTAGGATGACCATTGAATTGGCCGATAGAACCATAAAGCAACCAAAAGGCATTGCCGCTAATGTGCTAGTTAGGATTGGCAAATTTGTTTTCCCTATTGACTTTGTCATCTTGGACATACCCGAGGATAACGATGTTCCTTTGATCCTCGGGCGACCATTCCTGTCCACTGCCCATGTCAAGATCGACGTCTATAAAAGAAAAGTTACTTTAAGGGTCGGGGAAGAAAAACTGGTTTTTAAAAGCGTTAAGCCTGCCTCTAGCATAATCAAGAGGGTCTTTATGGATGAATGAGCCGTAAGGAAGGAAAAGGTCAAACTTAAAGACCGGCTGAAACAAAAGTGCTCCCCGGGAGACAACCCGGTTATGTTTTTAATTGTTTATCGCATTTAAATTGTTTGAATTTTAATTTTATATTGAGTCTGTCTGCCCAGACATACATACGGCGTATCGAACCCCTCTGGATACGGCGTATGCATGTCTGGACAATTATCAGTTTTTAATTTTAGTATTTAAATTCCAGTATTTAATTGTTTTCACAGGTTTACATACGGCGTATCCTAGGGTTTGGGATACGGCGTATTGTAACCTGTACAGTTGTGTGTTTAATTGTTTGCTTGTATTGTAGGTTAGCAAAAGCACGAATTGCACGAACGTCTTCTAACTTTTCTGCAGGACCTTGCTGTAAACGAAACCGACTTTAATGTATAGTCTGAAAATACCTCGTGTTGACCTCTCTTGGGCATTCTGAAGCCCTCGTCAACACTCTTCTTGCTCAAACACTCAAAATGGAAAACCATCCAGAGCAAACTATCAGGGAAGTTTCCTCGTTCTAATTCTTTTCCCATATTATTTAACTGTTTGTCTATACAACGAGGACGTTGTATAATTTAAGTGGGGGATGGAGAATTAGAACGTACTTGTCCTTATTTTCACAAATAAAATGCTATATGCTTAAAAATAGATCAAATTTTAAAAAAATTCTAGCATGCTTTTTGTGAAAAATCACTAGTTACATTACCTAGCGCACTATTACCCTTATTGTTTATTTTTGAGAATTAAGCCTATCCGTTTCCAAATGCTTACTTGAAATTTCACAAAAATATGAGTGTGCCGGTGATGTAGTGGACTTTAGAACTTGCCTGGTATATCACTCGAGACCTTAATAATGAGTACTATGGATTTAGATGGAGTAACACGCTTAACTGGTAAAAATCTAGGATTAAAACAAAAAGCCTACGTGTCATAATATTAACTAACTACACTGGTTAGTTAACCTCCGTGTAACCTTTTTGCTTACTCT